>JAJTUV010002406.1:0-97500 GCA_021653895.1 Mastomys natalensis
TATAAGTTTAGCACACAGAGATTATAAGCATTTTCTCCTTGATTTCTTACTCAACCCGTTTGCTGTTATAGGGCTTTGACCAGCTTCGACTTGATGGATTGCTTTGTGACGTGACACTGATGCCAGGTGATACAGATGATGCCTACCCTGTGCACAGAGTCATGATGGCATCTGCTAGTGACTACTTCAAAGCTATGTTCACAGGTACGTTAGCTTTTGACACTCTGTGTTCACATCAATAAATTAGAAGACATCTGTGTGTATGTATGTATATATCTAATATAATAATCATATAATACATATTAAAACATATATAATTTTCTAACTCAAACTCCAGTATTTTACTCTTTGTCATTCTAAAACCACTTTCAAAAGAAATATTCACTAATCTGTGTGCTTGTGTGTGGTACTGTTTGAATCATGTTTTCTACCATCTGTTCTACTTCATAGCCTTTTAAAAAAATATCTGAATGGACTATCACAGACTCTGTGCCCCTATAACATGATCTTTAATCCATCAAAAGATATGAAATGACAGAACATTTGAAAGCACTTGTATTACATCTGATCTCCATTAGTATAGATAGAATTTCTTCAAGTGTCCTTTTTAACTGTAAAAAACGTACAAAGCAAAACTGTGGAATGGATGCTTACTTGGAATAAGATTTACCCTTGATTTTGCTGCATCTAATTACCAGCAGAACCGAGTTTGACCTTAATTATCCACCTTCATTTAATTGACTGTCTTTTCATTTAAGGTGGAATGAAAGAACAAGAGTTAATGTGCATTAAGCTTCATGGCGTGAGCAGAGTGGGTCTTCGGAAAATTATTGATTTCATCTACACTGCAAAGCTTTCTCTTAACATGGACACACCCTTCAAGATACACTGGAAGCTGCCAGCTTCCTTCAGATTCTTCCGGTTTTAGACTTCTGTAAAGTGTTTCCTCATATCTGGGGTAAAATAGATTTTTTATATTTTATTTTTCTTGTGATACATGCTCATGTTGAGTTAGAGAAGGGCTCAGTTATATAGACATGTAATACTCATCATCAGAAAAAGATGTTGTATAACATGTGGTGTAGAAGTAAATGGAAAATAAAACCAGTGAATTTTATAAAGTAGAATCATTTAACAAAAGCCTTCCCTGTCGTCAAATGATGTGGAATACTAATAACATTTGATAAATGTATATACCTTAACTTGTTAAATAATTTATATAGTTTAACTTAGATTTATTTCATTGATTTTATACACTTTGACTTAATTTTATACAGTAGACTTCGTTTAATAGAAATGCATAGAAAAGTAATTTGAGCTTCTAGAATTCTGGTTAAACAGGCTTGCATTTTTTTTTTCTTCTTTGAATATGGGACTCAGTCATAAGAACTAGCAGTTAAGTTCAAACTTGCAAAGACATGAATCTTTAGGTTCTTAGAACATACCACGCTGAAGAGTGGTTAGCTCTTTATCCAGTAATCAATGAACTGTATAACAGTTGCTCGGTTCCTACCAATACTGTTTTATTTTAGTCAAGACCCCTTAATTTTACTTCAGGAAACTCTCGGCTTATACGGAGTGACAAAATTCTATAGTTCCTGGACCTGCTTTTGTGATTAAAATATAGTAATAGTGAAAATTATGTATTTCTAGTTCACTATTTGATAGATAATATATTTTTCTATAATTGGTTTTAACTGTCAACTTTAATATTGATAATTTGCTCCTTGGCCTCTTAAGACTTTTGAACATGAACTCTTCCTTAAAATACTAAATTTTGGGAAAACATTTACCTAATTTCTTTATTGATAAGATGCTTCTTATCAACAAATGAATCAATAACAAAGATATGATATAAGTACACAATGGAATGATGAAAAGAATCCATTCCTTTCATTTACAGTTAACAAGGATAAACTTGGGGTATATTATATTGAGTGAAATAAGTCACACATATGAGGAAAATAGTGGTTACCAGACTCCAGGGAATGTAGGGTTAAAGAAGGTTTATGGAGAAACTGATTGGTAGGTAGAGAAATAGAGTTACATAGAGAGTATTCTGGTGTTCTATATAGCACAGCAGAATGACTATTTCTAACATGTTTCAAAATAGCTATAAAAGAGTATTTTAAATGTTGGTACAATGAAGAAATTATGAATGGTTAAGATCATGGGAATGCCATTACTCTAATTATTACAAAACATACGTAAACATATATACACATATATAAACATATACTAGTAAATTTGTATAAGTAATATATGTGTCAATTCAAATTTAAAATAAAAAATTTAAGCATATTTTTAAAAGAACATTTGAAAATGAGAAACTTTCTCTAAGTGTGCCAATGCTCATTTAATTATACTATTGAAATCCTGTTTTAATATATTTCTTACCATTTTAGAGAACTCAAATGGCTATAATTACTTGTAAAATTTTAAGTTAATTGCTATTTTAAGGTTTTATGACAATATGGAGGTTTATTATTGACTTGTATCATTACTACCAAATAGTCTAAATGAAGTTTATTAATTTTCATGGAACTGTTTGCCAATATTACTAAATTTGTATATGAAATTTCATTTTAATCTTATTATACAAATCCCACACTGTTAAATATTTTCCCCTAGCTTCTTGTTACTAACACCATATGATAGCTTCAAATAAACTGCAATTGCATTTTCATAATGTCACAAGTTCAAGAATTAATTTTAGAGTAGTTCTTACATCTTACGTTTGCAGACTCTTTTACATGACTTTCCACTGAGCTTAGCAACACATATTCACCTCAAAACCAACTAGGGAAAGTGCTATGATTTCTTCAGAGACAGTGATTAACAAGAAGCATATTGATCTATTATCTAACAGAAGTTTTTATGTTTATAACTTCAGATATTTTGATCAATTACTTTACCTCAAAGAAGATGGCCAAACTTACCGTGTGTATGTGTGTGTGTGTGTAAGAGAGAGACAGAGACAGACAGACACAAAGTATATGTGTGCGTTGTGTGTGTGAGTGAGACAGAGAGAGACAGAGAGACCAGAGAGATAATGTGTATTTATTTTTTATTATTGTACATACATATATTGAGACGGGGGTCTCAGCTAATACCCCATGGCAGGCCTAATAAGACTCAGATTTAGACCAAGGCTAGCGGCCTCACAAGCAACAGGGAACTGCCTCTGCCTCCAAGTGCTCCATCCACACTGACTATATAGTAATGATGTTAGTATATTCCATATGTAGAGGTGTGAATGGTTAAGGCGTAGAAGGCCGCTGTATTAGTGGGTCTTGGTAGTGTTCGCCACTACCGCGTCCGCACGAGCATTAATGCTCTCTATGATATTGAACAAAATTCCCTTAGTTCCTAATGTACATAATCCTTAATGTGTGTATTGTGTAAAAATAAGCTTAACACAGAGAGACATATACCCCTAGATACACGAGCTCTTCATATATATCCATGAACAGTAAAACTGTCAAAGAACATAAGGGGACAAAAAAAACGTAATACATGAATGGTCATGCGGTCCTAAACAGCTTTCAACATCATTTAGCTAGGTGTACACAAGCTGCCCCTTTGATCGGTAGACAGCATTGCGCCGCACCACCCTTAACTGATAATAGATACTTACTACGGGTCAGACATAGATGAAAGAGTATTGTGGTCATAGGTTCTTCAGCAGGCCCAGATCTCAGAGATGTCCTTGCCTGTGACATCTATAATGCAGATTTTTCTGAACCTCCTTGCTCATACTTTTATCATTAAAACACTTTCTGACTGTGCAAAGTGTCTGTTGCTTTTAATGTGGAATCTTCTGCACTTTGTTTCTTTGAACTATGATTTAAGAAAATAGCAGATTTGTTAGTCCGCAGGATCATTTCTATTTCTGATGCACACTGAACATGTTTTCATAGTTGAAAACCACTAAATAGCATTTAATAACATCTAATTGCTTTCTATTCCTAAAACACCGGGGTTTCTTGAGTGCAAGTGAAAGTGCAATTAGGAAAAACAATATTCCTGGGGGCTTTTACTACTTAGAGCTCTTCTCAAGTATCAGATACCTATGACAAATTTTTCTACAGGTTCACATTAGGAGATTTTTTTCCTAATGTTCACTGATTAATAATTTAACCCGACGGGCTCCGCCTCCCCCACCACGAGATCTAAGGGTCTAGAGAGGGAGGGGGGGGGGGCTGTGAGCAGATGTGAGGCAACGGCCGTTGCATCAGAGGGGGGGACGGGGACAACGGCATAAAAAACACGAGCGCCCGGCGGGGGGGATTTAGTGGGCGAGTGTCCAGCGTAGCGTTCTGGCAGAGGAGAGGATGATAAGGTATGTAAGTCCTCCCACCTTCACTCAGACCGGAATTCCCATTGGAGCGCATGACAATATGATATAACATGGGGATGGGACCAATGCATCAAAAAGAGAAAAAAATGACTTAAAACAGGAGTCAAGTTCACGAAGCCAATGTATCTACTCTATCTTTTTGTTGTATTATGTTTGTGGTCGGGTGGGTTGCTAGCCAACTCTTCCTACATTCTTCACTGTCGCCGGCTCAAACAAAATCGCGCGAGAGATAGATAGCATATGTCACGAATAGAAATCTGGCACAACATCGAGAACCAGTTATCACACCGGAGGGCGGAAACCAATGCACTGAAATACGTGGCGTCAGTGCAATCAGAGATCTATACTGGTACAGCTTCACACTAACTATTATATGCTCTGAGGGAGCTATGGGAAGAAGAAACTACGGACATTCGTGTGGCTGTTTATCTGATAATCTTATAAGTGAGAGCGCACATTATCTGTGGGGGGGGGGGGGGGGGTGTGGATGAAAGCGATGAGGTGTGTGGCTAGATAATAATATGTGAACATTGGCAGACAAAATGATATGCCAAGCGAGCGACGCGTGCACAGGTAGAGCAAGGTAATTTGATCAATTGAGAATGAATATAACAAGTCGTTATCTCTTTGCACTCATAGAGTATCACGAGAGTGCACTTTACTGACATGAATTCGTCAATGAATCTATCATGACATGTACTGACAATGTATCACCAAGATGATATCGGGGGGGTTTATTGTGGGTGATGGAGTGTTGTTGTTTGTGGTGAAGGGGTGTTGGGGGGGGGGGGAGATGGTGGTTGTTGATGTTTTGGTTTAATTTGGAAGAATTGGAGGTTTGGGGATGTGGGTTACTTTTGTGATAACAGGAGAAGTCCTGAAGAAGCTCTAAGTAAAAAGCTCACACAACACAAGCGCGCGATCAAACACTACACTAACACACACACTAATTACACACATTAACCATTTATACAGAACACTTTACATTTCATCACGATTATATAGGAAGACAAATAATACTATAATGTCATGTGTGTCGTCATTACAATTCATCGTGATAAATGTGGAGTTTGGTGTTGTTTTACTCATCACTTTTTTTCTTTGATTACACACACTTATGGTTGTTTTGTGTTGTGGGGGGGGGGGGGGGGGGGGGTGGTCTATAATTGTTCTTAAATATGCATTTATTCAGTACACAACTCAGTCACGAGTGTTATCAGGGGGGGTGGTTTTGGGTGGGTCAGGACGGGAGAGAGTGGGGTGGTGGAGGGTGAGGTAGTAGTATTGTTGGAGTGTATGTGTGGGGTGGTTCGTGTATGGTGTGTGTTGATTTTGGGTAGTGGTGGTGGGTGTGTGGGGGGTGGGGGGTGGGGGGATGGTGTAGGGTGGGGACGTGGATATGTGGATGACGTATATGTGCGTGATTATGTGGGGTTGGAGTATTGATTGGATATATAGATATTATTGGTATATGTTTGGATATCTTATTATAGGGGTTGTTATTTGTGATTATGTCAGTTATGTAGGATATCTTTTCTGTCTTTTGTAGATTTGGTGTTAAACACACTTACACATCTGGAAATATTGGTTTCAGGTTGATGTGAGGTGTTGGTGAAATGGGAAAATTCTCTGAATTGTTTTTAGTAAAATAAACACACACACGATATGACTCATTAGGATGATGCTTATATTGGGATGTGTAGTTATAATTGCCTTCGCTGTCCCAGGTCTCCTAACTAGTAGATTCTCGTCTTAACTTTTGTCCTCGTAGTTACTTTAAGACATGATGCATTGTAACTTTTATATTCCTCTACTACAAAGAACGAGAGAATGTAGCGAGGCTGGAGAAATGACATACTGGGGACTTATGCAAACGAGGCTCTCAGGATCTGGCTCTTTTGTGTACCTATCGAAGAATGTGGGGGTCGGCAGCAGGCGGGCTAGGCAGGGGGGGGGGGGTGGATGGTGGCCTCATGCGGGGGGGGGGGGGTGTATACATAACACATCTGTAGAACTGGCTGAAGAGAATTATATCTCTATCAAATCAAATCGACTAGGCTAATACTAATGATACCCTATATCAGTAATCTATAGTAGCGGGAAAGGTCAGGATGCTAGAGGAGCCAGGACTCTGTCTAGCGAGCGCGTCACGCGGCAGGGAACTACATGCAACATGGGACACTTGGCGCAATACATTTGCGCTGGTACAATGAACACACTATACACATAGTGGGCGCTCTACCTATGCGTTCATAACTAACTATATACATTTTGATCTGTTTACGTAATCTCACTAGAGAAGCTATTCTATTGGCGACTTCTGGATGTAGATACAGGATTGATCATTTTGAGGGCATATTCTCGATTTTTAGTAGTCTATACGATTTTCAGTAGTCTACTTGTTAGTTAGCCGGTCCCCCCACAATAGTACGAAACGAATTTAGAGGTATCATTTTCTGGTACTTATCACTGAAATTAATGTAACTTTGTCATAATACAGAAAAGAGTTAAGATAGTACAATATAGAGAGCGGGTGTTCCTCAGCTACTATGGGGTAATAAGGCGAGCGCAACATGATGATATAGTCTATTAGTATTGGCGTTTGACGCAAGAGGATAACTGTGGACACAGGAGACTGATCTGGCGACTAGAAGGCTTTGTGAATTCTCTTATAATTTACTGAAGCGGTTTATAGAGATAATATAAGCATAATGATCGATGCATAAGTAAATAGGAGGAAAGTTGTGATGTGTCTAGAATGTAGGATACGACCTGCGCCAGGGGGGGGGGGTGGGGGGGGGGGGGGGGGGGGGGGGGGGGGGGGGGGGGGGAAGGTGTGGGGGGGGGGGGGGGGGGAGGGTAGGAGGGTGACACACACACACAACACACACTACATCTGGCACACAACACTCACACAAAACAAAGGGGGGGGGGGGGGGAATATATAAGGGGGGGGGGGGGGGGGGGTGGGGGGGGGGGGGATTGGGGGGGGGGGGGGGTGGGGGGGTGGGGGGGGGGGGTAGTGGGGGGGGTTATTGGAGGGGGGGTGGGGGGTATAAGATAATAAGGGGGAGGGGGGGGGGGGGGGGGGGGGGTGGGGGGGGTGGGTGGGGGGGGGGGGGGGGTGGGTGGGGGTGGTGGGGGGGGGGGGGGGGGGGGGGTGGGGGGGAGTGGGGGGGGATATATGAGTTTATCATTGTTTGGTGTGGGTGTCGGTGAACAATATTCTATAGGAAGTGATAGTGGGTAGTGTGTGGGGTAGAGGGTGTATTGGGAGTGTGTGGATACAGGAGGTAAGGACACATATATGAATAGGATGTGTACGTCTGTATGGGTGTTTTAGGTATTGTTGGAAGGGATTGGTATTGGGGATGGGGGGAGGGAGGTATGAGGGGATGAGGTGGGTGGGGGGTATGTGTGGAATTGGGGAAAGAATGGGATGTGGGGTTGTGGGAGGGGTGTTTATTTGTTGGGTGTGTTGGGGGAGGGGGGGGGGGGGAGGGGGTGGGGGGGGGGATGAGGGGGGGGTGGGGGTATTGATGGTGGGTGGAGGGTGGGGGGGGGGGGGGGGCAAGGAGAGTCTGGATATGGGATGAAGGGGAGTTGGATGGTGACAGAGATTGGTCATAGGTTTAATATTTAGGACATGATTGAGAGTCTATTGTTGGAAGTGGGTGATGTAGGGTGGGTAGATGGTGTGGGTGTAGTGGGTAGGTAACACTTTTTGTAAAATATGGTGAGGGGTGGGAAGGAAGATGAAATAAGAATGAAGGAATTATTGGGGGTGATATTAATTTTTCCTGTTTGCTATCCTGAAGGTAATAGTGAGAGAGAATCTCTCTCGTCAAGGTAGTTTTTTGTTATTGAACTTGGGTTCACGTCCTTGAGCCCAAATGCTAGATCTGACCACAGGTCCTTCAAATATTCAAACTAAAGGGGGGGGGGGGGGGGGAGTAGGGGGAAATGATAGTTTAGCACAATACATGAACAGATTATATAGAGTTCAATGTAGCCGACGCGGGTGGAAAGATGAATCTAGAATGCTAGGAGTCCGTCGCAGACAGGCGCATCCTCACTCGTATTTCTGCTGATTAGATGAATACCGCTACTGTAACCATCAGCTGGGGCCTTTCACATGTTAAGTGTGATACAAACTAGAGAGTACACATACACTGAGGGCGGAGACATGATCTATAATGAGTACACAACACACATTTAGCCTCCTATATGGCGTTCCTGTATCGTAGCTAGACTAGTTACTTGCTAGTGCCTAACAAGGCGTGTCTACAGTGTAGGATACTATCTAACAAGAATTGCAAACTACATGTATAAAAATCATACTATACACTGAGATTACACACCACAAAACGTCATCTGATTATATGGGCACATCTTTTGTAGTTATTCGATCGCTAAAGCAGTTAGATTGATCGTACTAGAGCATAAGTCTTCCATTATGAGTCATTTATTTAAGATACTTGGATGGTGGAGGGTTGAGGGGAGGGGGGGGGGGGGGGGGGGGGGGGGGGGGGGGGGGGGGGGAAATGTATAGTAAAGAGGGGAAATATTGTGCAAGACTTGTGAGGAGATGTGTGAGTTAATAGAAGTATGCTGTTGTAGGGGGGGGGGGGGGGGAAATAAGAAAGAGAAGGGAAAAAAAAAAGGGGGAGAGTGAAGAGGAATAATTAAAAGGGGGAAAGAAGCAAAAAGTGAAAGACGGGAAAAAAGATAATAAGGGGAAGCAGGGGGAGGAAAAAAAAAAAAAAATATAAAGGGGGGGGGGGGGATAGTTGGTTAAATTAGTGGGGTGGGGGAGGGGGTGGGTGGATGGGGGGATAATTGAGGGTGTGGTGGGTGTGTATGTTTTTAGAGGAATGAAAGGGGGTGGGAGAGGGGTAAGGGTTATGGGTGGTGTTGATTGAAGAGGTGGGGTAGTTTTTGGTGGTTGGGGGTGTTGTGTGGGTGGGTAATATGTGTTGGAGGAAGGACGTGTTTAGGTGGGGAGAGGTTTGGGTAATGATGGGGAATGGAGGGTGATGGGGGGAGTGTGGGGTTGGGGGGGGGATGGGTGGGGGGGGGGGTGTATTGTGGGGTTGTGGTGAGATGGGGGGAGGTGAATTTGGGAGGGTTAGGGGAGGAGTTGGGAAAGGGAAGGGAAGGATTTATGGATAGATATGTGTGTGAATAAGGGATTATGAGCCCAGATTTAATTGCTTTTAGATTTTCTATATTTCTTCCATTGTTTGTCAGCTATAGTTGATCAGGGCTTGGTCAATCAGTTGTTATAGGGGTGCTGCTAGGTTTAGTACATAAACTAGAAATGCAGCATCTGTAGAAGTTTATTCAGATATGAGTGTGGATTATGTGAAACGGTGGTGATGAAGTTGGGGTTTGTGTTCTCTATCTATGTATTATCTCTTTGTTAGGGTTATGTTATATGGGTATTTTTACTTATGGATTGGAGTGGTGGGAGGCGTGTAAAGGGTGGTTTGGACGGACAATAGGGGGGAAGTTGATGGTAAGGGTAATATGAGCTTCAAATTCTCTCTTGACAATAAATAATGGAGAGGATGGTGTATTTAAATTGTATAGTGTGGTAAGGAGTGGTGTTCATCTAATTTAATATATATATCATGGAGGGTTGTGAGAGTCTAGGTTTATCTACACGTCACAAGTCGCTGTCGTAGTAGTGATGGCTATCTAGTCTGGTGTGTGAATAGTAGAGTAGATGGATTCGCTTACAGACTCTATGATGGGATTTGAATAGGGAGTATCTTCATTCCTGGTATGTGGGGTGTCATATGTTGAATGTTGTTTGGGGTCAGGGATGGGGGAGGGGGGGGATATACATATACTACATCATCGGGGTGTTAGGATAGGGGTGGTGGTTGGGTTGGGTGGGAAGGGGGAGGGGGACACTATCATATCTATAGGTAACAGAAGTGTGTTTATATCTATATTGTATTGGATGAGTGTCGTATGGTAGTCTGTGGCAACACCTGTTGTGATATGGTGGTAGTGTTTAGTTGATGTGGATTGAGTTAGGTGTTGAGTAGAGTGGATTCTGGTTTGATGGGAAAGGGTGGTTGCATAGACAAGTATATATTGTGGTGGGTGGGTATTTATGGAAGTTGGGGGGAAGGGTGGGGGGGGGGGTGGGGGGGGTGACTTGAGAGTGTCCTGTACCATTTAAATTTGTTCAAGTGCAACCTGGGGTTGGAACCTCAAAAAGTGTAGTTTAAAAGAAGTGACACAGTGGAAATATAGCATTATAACACAGTACTCAGATTGTAGCAATAGAGACTATAGTGATGTTATATGTGTGTGATGAGAATTGAGGGAGGGCGCGGGAAGGGGCCTTCGAAGAAGGGGGGTCATCACACTATCATAATATGTGAGAGTGGTTAGTGATCTACAACTACATATAATGGATAATAATGATGTGTGGGTGGGGGTGAGTGTATAGAGGGGGGGGTGTGGTGGTAGTGAGAGGTGTTTTGTGGGTGTGGGGGGGTGGTTTGTGGTTTTGTTTGGGGGGGGGGGGTGGGGGGGGGGGGTTTGGGGTGGTGTGTGGGGGGGGTTTGGGGGGGGTTTTTGGGGGGGGGGGGGGGGGGGGGGGGGGGGGGGGTGGGGGGGGGGGGGGGTGTTGGTGGGTTTGGTTTGGGGTGGGGGGGGTTTTGGGGGGGGGGGGGGGGGGGGGGGGGGGTGGGGGGGGGGGTGGGGGGGGGGGGGGGTGGGGGGGGGGGGGGTGGGGGGTTGGGTGGGGTTTTTGGGGGGGGGGGTTGGGGTGGTTGGGGGGGGGGGGGGTTTTGGGTGGGTGGGGTTTTGGGGGGGGGGGGGGGGATGGTTGGGGGTTTTTTTGGTGGGGGGGTGGGTTTTGGGTGGGGGTTTTTTGGGGTGGTGTGGGGGGGTTTGGGGGGGGGGGGGGTGGTGGGGGGGTTATGGGTGGGTTTTGTTTTTGGGGGGTTGTTTGGGAGGGTTGGGTTTGGGGTTTGGGGGGTTGGGGTTTGGGGGGGGGGGGGGGGTGGGGGGGGGGGGGTGGGGTGGGGTGTGGGGGGGTGGGTGTTTGGGGGGGGGAACAAGCAGCATATATAAAATGCATAAACCTAAGGTGTTTATAATCCAATGAAATCTTTTGGGTGTTTACTCTTACATGGACATTAGCCACAGTCAACCAGGAGCTTTCTTTAATAAAGAGCTTTACTTCATCTCTAACTGTGTGGAGCGATTTCTCACTGAGAAGGTGTATTATTTCTATAATGTGGTTGAGGGATAGTTGAAATTTTCAGATTTTATTTTTAGTCTCTACTTTTTCCCTTGAAAGTATAAAGGCATTAGTTTGTTTAATCTGTATCAGGATCTCCTTGTATATAACACTACTCCTTTGACAAAATAATACCACAGATTTCTAATCAAGTGTACCATTGAATCAGTAAATTACATTAATGAAGGTGTTTGGGTGCAGCTAAAACTCATTTGAATCTGCAGCAGCAACAGGACTAACATGTTAATGAGAACACAAGTAGCAAAATTATAGTGTATGAACTGTTTTTAGGATGGCTTGAAGGTGTGAATTAAGAAAATAATATAATAATATATGTCAAGCAAATAAAAGTAAAAATTTGAGGAACAATTTGAGAAGGGCCTAGATGTGGGTGAAGAATTTTCTATTGTTTTGTTGTTCAGTCTTTTTAAAAATGTAGATTTATATGATCTAGAGGATGCCAGAGTGTGTGCAGCCCATTTAAATAAGGTAATACTGTCTGGACTCACTTTTGTTTTAAATCTATTCTCATGTGTAATTACTTGAGAATTCTGGCCAGACTTTCAGATGAAATTCGATAAATTGGGATGAAATTAGAATTGTTTCTACTTGAAGATTTCTTAAAATAACCTTTAAGTATCATTGAAAGTATAAGATTATCTATCCTACGTAAATTACACAAGGTATTGCCTGTAGCCATTTCTAAAATACTACCTGATGTAAACATCTAGAGATCATCTACCTGAGACATTACTAAGAATTGGGAATGAGAAGTAGGTCAGAGTGAACAAGAATAAAATAGTTCTGAACAGTGTTAAAATTATTTCCTGTTTGTCATGAGCTTTAGTCTGTTTATATTGTCAATTATTCTTTGAGACTTGAATTTTCATCCCTATATTCCACAAATAGTTGATGAAAATTAATTTCCAATACACACTTCCCCTGTGTCCCATTTATAATTAATGAGGTTCCAGTAATTTCCTCTCCTAACAGGTATTACATTTTGTTACTGTTCTTGAATATTTGTAATACTGATTTAAGTAGGTCTTAACTTTGTTTGTATGCCCACAGTGTAGTGCCCGTTGTATAGAGGCTATAGAAAATAGTCCTTTTATAAAGAAGATGACAATTCAGAAGGTTATCAAAAACGCTCTAGTATTATTTTAATGGTAGGAGTTATTTGTATTGAGTAGGTGTTCTATCCAAGTCTTTTCTAGTCCTTTGCATCTGTGTATATGGGTTACTGATGTCTAGAAGGTATTCTCCAAATGCCCCTACATAAAAGGTAGTTTTTTTCTCCTGTCATTAGTAATGCTTACTGATTGGATATTATTGAAGACAGGGGCAGGGTGGTAGAAGAGAATAAAATGTCCTAATCCTGTTTCTTTATCATCAACATCATCAGTTTTTGAGACAAGATCTCACTGCACCCAGGCTGGCCTCAAACTCATGGCAATCCTACTCCTAGTCCACAGATATGCATAGAGTAGGATTATAGTTGCACACCAGAATGCCAGGCTCTGCTAACCATTTATGTAGCTTGTTTTTAAAATCTCGATTATTGGGCTATTTTATTTCTATTTAGGTATTTTCATTTCATCGTTGTTCAGGAGATAGGGATCTCAGTTTGTAGCTCAGGCTGACCATAAGCTTGTGAGTAACCTACTTCTGCTTCTCGGATGCTAGAATCACAGGCATATACCATTACACCCACCACATGCAATACATTTAGATTTAATTTGTAACTAACTAATTTGTAACAGCTGATGGTCTCTTTTTAACATCTTCACTGCCCATTCTTTGTTGATTTTGTTAGTAGCCATATCAATAATGACAGAAATGGTCATCTTTGAGAATTTTGTGCTGCCATAAATACTTGCTTATCCCTACTAGTAAATATTTCCAAAAGCATAAATTATCTTCACTTTTTATAACTTCCCTTGGAAAGCAGAGTCATCACCCTAAACAATAATGCCTTCTACCTAGTACCATCTGGGTAATCAAATATGAACTATAACTCTGCTCAGTGCAACTGAAGGTTTTTTGACACATCAATATTCTGTTTCTAGAATAGGATTAAAATACATTTAATAGAAATCAAAGGTATTGGTACTTTATTAAACCATGTATTTCTAGAGAACCAGAATTTATTTTGTGCTAGCTAATTTTAGGTGTTTTAAATATGTAACTACCACATAAAGTAGGCAATTGGACATTTTGATGATTTTTAGAAGAAGCAAATCAGTTTTCTTAGGGGAAACATTGCCATCGGTTTCTCTAACCCCTTGCTGAGCCCTCCTGGCTCAAATGGATAGCTCAAATCCTGTGCTCACACAAAAGCCCCTGGTAAAACCCAGATCTTTGTTAAACTCCACGAGCAACAAAAAGATTTGTGGAGAGAAAATAGGAGTGGACAGGGATAACAGAAGCTAAGAGAGGTTGGAGTGAGAGTTAGTTCTCAATGTGAATTGTGTACGTGTATGAAACTTGAATACCAACAGGTTTTAATTAATTAAAAACAAGTTATTAAAATGAAATAGAACAAATAATAGAAAAAAGTGAAAATTCTTTTTCAGAAATATATCTATGAAAGTATTTGTCAGCTAGTCTTATAGTTTTTACTGTTATAATATCTGAGTTGTTATTTATGCAAAGGAGTAATGCTTTTAGGTTTTGTTTTCAGTACTGGGGGTGGAACTAATGGCTTTCCCCATGTTAGGCAGACAGCCTACCAGTGAGCTACATCTCTAGCCCTTCATTTCATCTTTGAAGTGAAACATCAATTAGAAAGATTATCCATATAACATATGGCTTAGGATTACAGTTATGAGGCTAACAATGCATTGATGAATTTTTGTTACACATTGTTAGTGCACTGTGACAAAAGTTAAGAGACACCCACATTTGAGCCCTTTTCCTGTCTTTGTGTTGTATAAACACATGGAAGTATTTGTCTGGTGGACTTGTTTTATGGTTTTTTTTCTTGTATTTAGTTTGCTGATTTTATTTTCCTGCTTTTCATTTTGACCTATCAGTTATTAGAACATTGCAAAGTGAGCCTGTCCAGGAAGGAAGGGCTACTTGGATCACTTCTCCCCTTTGTTTGCTTTCCACTTTAAAGCATATTTAAGTTTCTGCTGGGAACATTATTCTGGGCCCATTTCGATTCTAGCTAGTGTTAGAGTGTGTTAGTACTGACAGAATAACTGAGGAAAGTTACACTGCCAAGATACGAACAATAGAGCTCCCCAACTCATCCTGCATGAATTTTAATATAGATACATCATCCTTCCTGCCCTCAACATATTCTCTAACTTACATTTCTGTATAAATACATGTAAAATAACTTCATATAAGAAGCAACTGTGTTATTAAGTCATTTCTTGTGAACATTGACTTGGAAAAGAATCCATATATATATATGGGGGATAGTAACAAATAACACCTCTATAGAAAATGGAAGTCAAAGAATTAGATAATGGACATTTTTTTTTTCTGTTTTGTGACTTGCTAATTATATGTCCTATTTTGAACAACCAAGAGAAAGAAGTTGACTTGACTTTAATTGAATACCATACAATTTTTCCAGATTTTCATCTAGCAATAATTTCATTAGTATTTAGAAGGTAAATAAGTTTTGAGGAAGAAAAACTTATTTTGGACATAGTCAATTGAAATGCTGAGTCATAGGTTGAGAGCTTTTTGGCTGTTTGTTTAGCTATCACATTGCTGAACCAGGTGAAGGTTGTTTGCATCTTCTTTACATCTTTATGCATTTAAATAAGAATTTTATTTGCATTTATATGAATTTTACAAAGCGTTCTTCTTCTGAAATAAGAGTTTTTGTGATCAAAATGTAGATGTCCAGAATTTTGTTTTAATGTTTGAATTTTCTTATTGGATTCCTAGGTCACTCTGGATAATTGTGTTGAAGTTGGACGGATTGCCAACACCTACCATCTGACAGAAGTGGATAAATACGTCAACAGCTTCGTCTTAAAGAATTTCGCTGCATTGCTGAGCACTGGGGAGTTCCTGAAGCTTCCCTTTGAGCGTCTTGCCTTCGTGCTTTCCAGCAACAGCCTTAAGCGCTGCACCGAACTTGACCTCTTCAAAGCTACCTGTCGCTGGCTTCGCCTGGAAGAACCTAGAATGGACGTGGCTGCAAAACTAATGAAGAATATACGATTTCCGCTGATGACACCACAAGAGCTCATTAATTATGTGCAAACGGTGGATTTCATGAGAACTGACAATACTTGTGTCAATTTGCTTCTGGAAGCCAGCAATTACCAAATGATGCCGTTTATGCAGCCGGTTATGCAGTCAGACAGGACTGCCATTCGGTCTGACACCACTCATTTGGTTACACTCGGAGGAGTCCTGAGACAGCAGCTCGTCGTCAGTAAAGAATTGCGCATGTATGATGAAAAGACCCATGAGTGGAAATCACTAGCCCCCATGGATGCCCCAAGATACCAGCATGGCATTGCTGTCATCGGAAATTTTCTCTACGTCGTTGGTGGGCAGAGTAATTATGACACAAAAGGAAAAACCGCCGTCGATACAGTGTTTAGATTTGATCCTCGTTACAACAAATGGATCCAAGTTGCATCTTTAAATGAAAAGCGCACCTTCTTCCACCTAAGTGCCCTCAAAGGATTTCTGTATGCAGTCGGTGGACGAAATGCAGCTGGAGAACTACGTAAGTTTCTCTACTTATATTACACACAGAATATTTTTCTTTATCCAAAAATTAGTTGTAAGTAATAAACAGTTCTAAAAATTTAGAGACAAAAATACATCTAGGGTTTCACTTGTAAACTATTTCTCTAACAAAATATCAAAGATCACCTATATGTTTTTATTTCTGCATAAAATATTAGCCAAGGTCCAAACTATAACTAATACATAGTTTGCTCAATTTGAACAATTATATAACATATATAGATATAGTTTTCATATTGAAAGATCAATTGGAATATATATTCAAGTAATTTTTATTCTAATAGAGTCTTGATAGAAGTTGGTATCATTCTTCATTCTCCACTATTAAAAGCCCACAAAGCTATGCTACTTAATAGGCTAAGATCCTTCTTTACAGGCTCTTCTTTCCTCATTTCCAGAATTGATACCTAATAGTGACCACACAGTAAGATAATGTTCTTCTTGGAGTAAATGTACACAGTTCATTTAGTATTAGCCACAGTTTGTTAACTGTGATAATGATGATATATGACTATTAGTTTTCAAAATTAACTTTCCTGAAACATCAGACAGGTGTCACCATTGTATATTTCTTTTGTCTTCCTAATTAAACATTGGTCATGAGTATATTTTAACAGAAATATTTTGACTATATAACTCAATCCCATAAGGTCTATTTTAGATTAAATGGGAATACTATATTCTATTATAATGAATGCTAGGGATACTTCATTTTATACCTGTCACTAACTATTATTGTTTAGTCTTTTTAAATTACCAACAATACATTCTTTTACTTGGAAAGCGTCTAGAAAGAGTCATTGTTGGTTTGAACTTATTTGGTTGATTTTTATCTGTTAGTTGTTGTTGTTGCCATCCCAGTGTGGGATCTCAAACTCAGAGCATTATCTGTGGTAGACAAGCACCATACTACTGTGATGTATTCTCCAGTGACTAGCCTTAATCTAGCTCTTTGCTTCTACATAGAGTCCTTGAGGTGGCCAGTATCTCAAACTCTTTTATCATCTGTCATGGCTTTAAATAAATTTTGAATCTTTTTCTCCTAGTATTGTAAGAAATTAGAGACTTTAGTTGTTTTTCAGATCAAGCTATTTATTGGAGAAAAGAGCTACTTCCATATTTTTTACTTTCCTGTGTATAGAACACTTTCTTGATAGTAGCATAGCCTTAATGTTACTCATCATTTCTATCTGATTTCTCCACTTGAAGTTATAAAAGTTTTTCTGAGACCAAGTTTTGTAGATCTGGGGGGCCTAGATGGCATTATCATTAACTACCTAGGTTTTCCAATTTCTTTCATTAGTCAGATTTCTAAAAGCATAAGCTACTCATGCTCTTAGCATAGACTTGGCATTCTAGGTCTTCTTAGTTTAGCCACACATATTATCTTCTTGTTATTGTAGTATTTTAAGTGTATGACATTTGAAAATGCCTCGAAAGTACAAGTGATGATTTTGTGGTTTATTGAAAATGTAACTACCCTAAAGACATTCTTCAAGAATTGACAGAATTCTAGGTAGCTGTTAGTGGTCATTTTGAAACATGTATTTGTACATGGGATGGGTCTCTTTCTTAGTGCTGTGAAGGAAGATACAGCCACTTATTTTTCATTATCCTGTCCCTAATATTAATCAGGAATATTATTTTCAGGGGAATTATACTCTTTAAGCCAAGGAAAATCATTATGTAAAACTAAGAAGCCGGAGGCTTCTTTTTTCTCATGTACCCCTGTGTTTCTCTATTTTTCCTGTGTTGTGTCTAGATAGGAACAAAAAATAAGTGAGTGCATTAGGCAAATGGCATAGTAATAGGCTACCTCGAACATGATCTGTATTCCTAATTAGAGAAAGTCGCATATTATATATGTGCGCGCACACACACACACACACACACAACTGATTAAAAAATAAAGGCCATAAATTTGAGATCAAGATGGAGTATATGGGATAGATTGGAGGAAAAAAATGGAAAGAGAAAAAAGATGTAATTATACTTTAAAAGAGAGAGAGGGGATTAAAAAACACACCTATTGGCACTGCCTGTATATTGGTACTACTAGACTATCACTAGACCTAATGGTACATAACTGAATTCTTTGCACTGGACAGGCTGAGGCAGAAGGATTCTGAGTTCAAATCCAATCTGGGCCACAAAGTGAGACTCTGACTTTAAGAAGGTTTCACAAAGGTTAAAGTAAGGATAGATAATTACTTTAAAATTTATTATTATTATTATTTATTATTATCATCATCATCTACTGAGAGGCTATTAGCTGATTTTAACCTTATTTCACAAACTACATTTTTACAACTGTTTTTCTGATTGTTTTTCTGATCCTAAACCTCCTTGTGATAGATAAAGCTGCTCTAATTCTAATTAAAGTTCACTTTATGATATTTCATCCCATTTTAAGAGGTCTCCCTTAGCTGGGCATGTTAGTAAATACATTTAATCATAGACAGAGGCAGGCAAATCTCTTGAGTTTGAGGCCAGCCTTATATACAGAGCAAGTTTCAGGACAACCAGGTATACACAAAAACTCTGTCTCAAAGAACAGAGAGAAACCAAATGAAGAGAGAACTCCCATCGCTTATAAATCACAAAATTAAAACCATTCCTAAACTTTTATAAGAATTGATTACTTTCTAAATAGCATCACTGTTAAAAACATGTTTTACTAAATAGTTTAAGGTACAATATATAGAATTTTAAAAATTACATGATTGATATACTAAGCCATTCAAATTGAGGGTCTTGATTCCAAGAAAGACTTCAGGCTAAAAAGAATCATTGCACAGGACTAAAATCAAGAGATTTCATTCATTTTCCAACCCTAACACCCATTGAGGTGGAGAATATGCTGCCTTATCTTGTCATGTTCTGTTCTATTTTGTTGAGGTAGCCAAACTTGTAACTATCCGTGGTTTCTCTTAGTGAACAGAGTGAATTCTTCTGAATCTTATCCATTAATAAATGATTTCTTTATATAAATCCAAACAGAACTTGTGTTGGTTGCACTTTCTAGTTTTGATGCCCACACTGTTTTTTCAGAAGAGCAAAAAGAGGTCTAAAGGAGGTCTTACATACATATATATGTATATATATATATGTATATATATATATGCACACACACACATATGTGTATGTGTATATACATATATATATGTGTATATAACTGAATGGGGTTTATTGTTTGTTTTTTTAATTCCCCTTCTTTCTGGCATATTTTCTTGTAAGAAGCATCCTCTTTTTTTCTTTTTTGGAGCTGAGAACCTAACCCAGGGCCTTGTGCTTGCTAGTCAAGCACTCTACCACTGAGCTAAATCCCCAACCCTATAGCATCCTCTTTTTAACTCATTAGATTTCCACACTCACATGCCTATTGAAATAGAGAAGGTTATGGAGAGAGCATGGCAAGAAACAGGGATTGATGGGGAAAGTCTCTTAATAATTTAACAGGTTCATTGATTGGTTCCAGTACATCATGTAATCTTCATATACATAATATCCATTGCCCATATGTAATTATAAAAGAAAAACAGTGACAACCTTTGTAAGACATGATATATTAATTTAATATACTAGGTCTTTTCAAATTCTCTCATGGAGTACATGAGGACTCTTAAGGGGAAAAATCTAAGACTATAGCACACACACACACAAAAATACACAGACCCTATTTTTATACCTGCATATCTGTCTTATCTCTGGAATGGAATTCCTTGGGCATTCTGTTCTCCCTGATACTGGTTGCAACAGGAAAATAAGATAAGTGTTTAGGGACTGCTACTTAAGTGAAAAGGATTTTTTTTTTAAATTTCTTTCATTTTTCAGAAGTGTCTTTTGGTTCTTTTTCTCAACCTTCAAAAAATGTAATATCATTATGAAATCAGCCTTCCATTGCGGTTTTCTATTTTGAAGAAGACTATCATGGCTCAGATCCTTTCTCTGCAATTACATATTAAATAAACAAGTTTTCAAGGATGGAATAACAGAAAGAAATGTTAAAATTTCAAATAAATAGATTGCAAAATTGCTAAAATGTATTAAATGAGCCCCCATACCCTTTAAATGGATTTGGAGTTTTGTTGATTAGTAAACGAATTTTAGATCTAGAGTAAGTTCCATATTATCTCTCTCTTTTAAAGATTTATTTTATGTATGTGAGTTCACTGTAGCTGTCTTTAGACACACCAGATGAGGGTATTGGATCCCATTACAGATGATTGTGAGCCACCGTGTGGTTGCTGGGAATTGAACTCAGGAACTCTGAAAGAACAACCATCTTAACTGCTGAGCCATCTCTCTAGCCCCATTCACATTATCTGTTAAGACTTACTCCAGACCTTGATAAAAATCATCTGAGAAAGTGAGGATCTCTGAGACAGATGAAATAAGAATCCTAATTATAGTTATGACATTTAAGGGTCTCTAAGTTCTACACCAGAGCCTTAGAGCACTGAATTTGAGTCTCTAGTTTAGTAGTCGGGGAACTTCTGTAAAGTCTCAGAAATTCTAGTCAAGCTTGTGAGGTATTCATTCCCTGTTGCAGTTAGTGAGCCCCACTCTTATAGAACAAACACAATTGTAGACAGTCCATAAACAAATACTTGGGCCTCAGCTTCAATAAAACTTTATTTATGACCACTGAAATTATAATTTCATATAATTTTATGTTGCAGAATAGTCCTTTGGTTGATTTTTCCAGCCTTTAAAAGAATGCTATGCCATTCACCTTGCTATATTGTGGGGCATAAAAAATGGGCATGGATTTGGGAGACTAAATTTGGCAGGGACTGAAGTTTCCTGACACCTTCCCTGCATTTTCCCTGGTGCTTATGGTTGCAACCATCACTGTAGGGCTCAAACTCCTTGCCTTGTGTTGTCTTTGCCCTCCCTCTCCTGCTTGTCAGACTTATCAATAGCAATATGTATCTGATTATTGCACAAATGTGAAAGACAGAGAGAAGGTACCCATCAGATTTTGAATCAGCTGCATTTTATTTTCATAGTGAATGCTATTGATTTCTCTAATAAAAACAGTTGAATACAGGAACTTTAACGGTTGACAATAAAGCTAAGGGAACTGAAAAATGTAAAGGTAATTGATGACCCGGCTGGAAGACGGGATATTCAGGGTTGATGAGCTATCATACAGTTAGTGAGATGAATTTCCATCTTGCACTGAAAGGTTTTTGCATGAGAAACTATGGATGGATCTTAAAATCCCTATTAGAAAAAATGCAATTAATGTACTGATACAGGAAGAGCATTATCTTTTCATACAGGGGAATGTTAACAACCACCGTGATTAGCTATTCAATCTCTAACTCCACCATAAAAAGAATAAGAGGAAAATAATGGAAACTGCATCTAGACAGGCAGATTAGATATAGAAAAGGACAGTTATAATGGAGAAATTTCAAAGTTCAAGGAAAAAAATTGTTGCATTAAGATAAGCATATAGCTAGTCAGGTCTCTTTTTGGCTTGAACTAGATGAAGAAAATGATACCTGGAAGCCTTTTTTTTTTTTTTTTTAATTCCTCTTCTGTTAGGATGTGAGATTAGATTGCTTTCTCATAGAAAGTTTGTCCATTTATTACTTTTCTAATATCACATGGGTACTCAGTACATTAAGTCCCTCTGTGTATGAGACAATAATCGGGGAGAAAGAATAGTGTACAATCTACATTTTGCTTGTCAGGTGATAGTCATATTAAAAGCAACTAGAAAGGAGTATTTTAAAAGGCATTGCAAAATAAAAAGCAATATGTACTTGAAGTGACAGGTATACTAATTATACTGATTTCACCATCACATATGTATACACACACATCAGAACATCATAATGTATGCTATAAATACATCATTATAGTGTGCTCATTAAAAACTTGAGACTCCAGAGCCTCATATAGGACATCAAGAGAATAAATGAGAATGAGAATAGTAAAAGATTTTGAAATAAAAAAAATAAACATGAAGTAAGTGGAGAAAGATCGGACTAGAAGGGTGTGAATTGCTAATGTATAGGCATGATGGGAGGAGCAAGAGTGCTTGGCATAAGTGAACTAATGGAATAAATTAAATTATTGTATAGAACACAAACAAAATTGTTCCTCTAGCCCGATATTTCCCTGTGGTTATTAAGTAGAGAATGAGTCAGACTCAGGTTTAACAGATAGCAATGTTTGTTCCTGTACACTATGTCAAAAATAGATATTTAGAATTGATGGGTTATTCCTTCTTTGTGATTTTTTTTCTTTTCCTGTATTTTTAGAGCAAAGAAATTTGAGAAATGTCAAATTAAAAAGTGATAAACAGATGGTAGAAAAAAATCCTTAGTGATTTCTATAGTTGTATAATGTTTTAGAAATTTATGTAATCTAGCCTAATATAATATCTCTTAATGTTTCATTTTAACAGTCTCAAAAATTATGATAAGAGCCTCTCTGAGGATTCTCATAATATGCATTTTCAGAGATTAATATATTATTATTATTATTATTATTCTACTAAAATAAAATTTGAGATTAAAATACCATTGTATTTCTTTTTTTTTTTAACAGCTACTGTGGAATGTTACAATCCAAGAACAAATGAATGGACCTATGTTGCCAAAATGAATGAACCTCACTATGGCCATGCTGGAACTGTGTATGGAGGAGTGATGTATATTTCAGGTAGATAATATCAAAATAATGTTTATTCTTTTTTTAATTAATTTATTTATGAACTTTACATTCTGATCACTGTCCCCCACTTCTGGTCCCTCTCTTCCATAGTTCCTTCCCCATCCCCTCCCCTTTTCCTCTGAGAGAGTGGAAGCCCTCCTGGGTATCTCCTACCCTGGCACATCAAGTCTCTTCAGAGCTAGGTGTTTCTTCTCCCACTGAATATGATCTTTCCATATAGTACCAGTAATAATAACAATTTCTTGGAAAAATAGTAAAAATATATTTATATTTTAGGAAGACTTTTATGTGTATATTTATGTGTAAATGCTTTGAGTATTCTGTAAGTTTGTAATATAGCACCAAACCAATTCAGTTGTAGATGTATATAATGTATAAGAAATCGGAGGGTCCCGGCTAGCTTAGTTGGTAGAGCATGAGACTCTTAATCTCAGGGTTGTGGGTTTGAGCCCCACGTTGGGCACTTCCTTTGCTGGGCAGTGGTGGCTCATGCCTTTAATCCCAGCACTTGGGAAGCAAAGGCAGGCTGATTTTTGAGTTGGAGGCCAGCCTGGTCTACAGAGTGAGTTCCAGGACAGCCAGGGCTACACAGAGAAAGCCTGTCTTGAAAACAACAACAACAAAAAAAAAAAAAAAAAAAAGAAATTGGAAAGAATTTATCTTCAGTTCATTTTGAAAGTAAGTCCCAATACTACTCTGTATTCTAGTAAACACCATTCACATGCAGTAATCATTTCATTTGCTTGACTTAAAATTTGGCTAAACCATATTAGGAAATAAAACATATATACTAATCTCTTTAAGATAAATATATATATACATATATAAATATATATATACTATATATATACATATATAAAACACATACATTATTCCTTTAGTATTACATTGGGGATTCTACTGTGGTACCATTATATGTAGATATTTTATATGAAAATTCCAAAATGGCTAAAGTTTATTCAGTATTCAAATAACAACTTTCACTCTCAAATAGTTTGTACTTGTATTTCCCTTCATCAATTCATGAATTCAGAAATATATTTTAACATATTGATTACCTTTGATATTGACATTTAATTTTTAAGGCAACTTTGTTCACCGCACACACTTTGTCCTTCCCCTCTCTTCCCCTTTCCCTCTTCCCTTTCCCCTTTCCCCCTCCCCTTTCCCCTTCCCCTTCCCCCCTCCCTCTCACTCTCCCTCTTCTTCTCTGCCTCTCCCTCTCTCTCCTTTCCTTGTTCTGTCTGCCTCTGAGAGCCCTCTCCCCCTCAATGTCAGGCAAATAGTTCTGTTATCAGAAAGAAAAGTTGTTAAGGGGCTAAAGAGTCACAGAGCATTGCCTTATGATTTCTATAGTCAAGAAGGATCTATGAATGCCTGTGTGGCATGTGGTTGGCAGGCTTCCAGGGTTCAATTCATGAGTGACTACAGGGCATCTTACATTGACAGCGCCATAAAGGGAATCATATTGTATCACCTACCTGTTTCATGCGTGTGAATGCTCTACTACTGTAACAAGAGCTCCCAGTTCTCCAGAGCAAAACTGACACTTGAATAGTTTTAGTGACACTTTGGCATAACTGGTGTATGCTGCAAAAATAATCTTCTACATTGATGTTAGGCTAAGAACTGAGCCAATGTTATAAACAAAAAAACAATGCTTTGCTTTCTGGCAGGCATTTAAAGATTAGAAAAATATGCTTCGTCAATTTCTGTCTGGCTACTTGATACAGCTAAAGATTAGCTTAGGTTGTCCCTTGTCTGCTGAAGATAGAGTCTGGTACTTTCATTACATAGGTTGGATTATTTGTGTTCTATCTCTATTCAGATTGTAGGTCTTTTGACCTAATTTGACCCAATATACCAACAACCAACTGATACAAATTCGAAATCTTGGTTTATATTCAAAACTCTACTATGTTAACTAAAATAGGTAGTTTGATGGAAAAGGAACTAATGGGTACCTGTAATTTAAAGTGTCCTAGCCCAGTCTTCAGCACCCATAGCCTACTCACTAAAATGTCACAACACACTAATGCTTTGTAGTTCAAATTTACTGTGCAGTTAACTCTAATAATGCCCAAACTATATTTCCATCCATTTTAGCTCCTTAAGCATGATGGCTCTTCATTTGAGAAGGTTATTGTACTAATATAATCTTTTCACTTGTTTTAAACAGTTAAACATGAGATTTTCTTTTCTTTGCTGCTGTTGTTGTTAAAGAATATGGAGTGAAAACACTTACATATTTATAGTCTATAATATGCCATAAAATATAGGAAAATCTAATTATCTATGGGAGAACCTCACTTTTTATATTCTTTAGGATTTTGTTTCCTCATACCCATTATTTTCGTTTTTAGGAGGAATTACCCATGACACTTTCCAAAAGGAACTCATGTGCTTCGACCCTGATACTGACAAATGGATCCAGAAGGCACCAATGACCACTGTCCGAGGCCTACACTGCATGTGTACAGTAGGGGACAGGCTCTATGTCATTGGTGGCAACCATTTCCGAGGAACCAGTGATTACGATGATGTCCTGAGCTGTGAATACTACTCACCTATCCTTGACCAGTGGACCCCGATTGCTTCCATGTTAAGGGGGCAGAGTGATGTTGGGGTCGCTGTCTTTGAGAATAAAATCTATGTGGTTGGTGGATATTCATGGAATAATCGCTGTATGGTAGAGATAGTGCAGAAGTATGATCCAGAGAAAAATGAATGGCATAAGGTTTTTGATCTGCCAGAGTCCCTTGGTGGTATTCGAGCTTGTACCCTTACTGTTTATCCGCCTGAAGAAAATACACCATCACCTTCTAGAGAGTCCCCTCTTTCTGGACCCTAAGATCATCCTTACAATTAAGATGCTATATTCCTATCTTTGCAATGTGTCATGATTATCTTCTTTCCCCCTACCCCTTAAGTAGCATATATGTTAGAATTAGCCTCCAGTAATTGATACAGAAAAAAAATTGACATTGATGTTACTTGTGCTGTTTGTATGGCCTAGAATGTTTATAAAGTGGTAACAAACCATCCTTGAAATATATCCCATAGAAGCTGATGTTTAACATGAAAACAAAAAAGTATTGTCTACAAAGTGTTTCTTCAGTACTTTTTAAATGCTGTGTACTGAGTGTAAGGTATTCATCATCTTACATTATAAGCCAAGTTGACGGTGAATTATCGTAAATGTACAACTGTGCTCACTAGGCTTCGAAGTAAAGTTTTCCTTTCATCTTTAACTGTAAGATGTCAAAGGGAGGAAGCCTGCTCCAACAGGAAACAATACACAAAAGGTTGCCAACTCGCATGAGCTACCTCCCTCTTTTCATAAAGTATTTTTGACACATCTGTCAACCCACCTGACTGTGTGGGTGCATTGAGAACACACCAAGTTTCTAAGACACACAGGAGAAATAACTGAAATTCACCAACACTAGTTTAGGGGGAAAAGCATGACCCCTCTGCTTAGAATTGGTCTGGGGTTTTTTAAGTGTGTATAGATAAACACACACATACTTATATCAAACACAAATTTTTAAAAATTGAGTGTCAGGTCAAATAAATGTGAAATTTAAAAAAATTTCTTCTAAAAAGCAGCTTCCATGAAAAATGGGGATTCAGTATGCACACGTTGAAGGCATATATTTCGAACCATACTGAATTTAGGTGGATAAGGGCTAGAAATTTTGAGCAACTAAATTTATCACTTGACCAAATTTTATCATAAAGAATTACATTCTCTTTTTCTCCTTTGCTGTTGAGGTAACTTACTTGTTGTGTGAATTCTGTATTCTGTAAACTCTTGGTTCATGAAGTTATTTAGCACAAAGTGTAACAGCTCCGCCTGGGAAGCTGCTTTGCTCTCTGATGTCCATGGTTTCCCTTCTTTTACTCAATAAAAACATTTAATGTCATTCTGCTCTGTGTGACTCTGTTATTCTCTGTGCGACTCCGTTACTCTCCAACTAGAGACTTCCATTTATTCAGTGTCTTTCGAGGGGCGAGACAGAAGTGGAACTCATAAGTGTATGTGATTTTTATTCAAAGCACAAAGCGTTGAGCCAGCCCTCACCTCACTGTGAAGATATTGCTTGTTCCCTTTTGAGGAAATCGTTTGGGAAAGATGCTAATTGACTTTTATGCAGCTGCAGTGCCAAGCCTGGGTAAACTATAAAAGCAGTTACATGTCCTCCTTCCTTTTCTTTTCCTATCTCTTCCCTTCCTACTGTGACCTGCAAAGCTTGGCCCAGAAACCCTATCTAAGGGTGATGAGGGTAATATAGAAATGACAGACATGTACAAAAAATCTGGGGCCAGGTGAGGTGTTGTGAATGGCATGTTGGGAGTAGCATGAGAAAGAGGGAAACTAGTCTGGGTAGAAAGTATCTGTAGCCCAGCCGTCTCAGGCTACAAACATCTGAGAGGAGAGAGTTGCACTTGCTAGTTTTTGCTCAAACTGGCCAGTTGTTTGTAAGTACTTGTACTTGGGCCAGTGGAAGAAGGCTTTGCCAATTTCAAGCTTGGGCCCTATAGGGAAACACTGTGCCAGTTTCCCATGGTTCTGAGGCCTTAATCCTTTCCGTGGCTGTGTCCATGACAACAATTCATATTCACTCAGGATTTTGCTCACTCAGAATCCCTCTGTTCCTTATAACTCCTCTCCCATCCTCTTCCTGTTTCCTTGAGAAGCTCTTTATTACTCTATTGCTCAGGTTGACCTTAATTTTCTGGGTTCAAGCCATCTTACTGCCTCAGCAGCTAGAAGCACAGACTCATGCTACCTTACTGAGACATACTGAATTATATTTCTGAGGACAGTTTCTCTGCCACTCAAGATCTGTCTTGTCCACTCAGATGGAACCATGTCAAATGATTTCCTAATTTTTTTTTTTTTTTTTGTCCAGACAAGGTTTCTCTATCCAGCTTTGTCTATCCTGGAACTTGACCCAATCACAAAAGAACACACATGGTATGCACTCACTGATAAGTGGATATTAGCCCCAAAACACACAATACCTAAGATGCAACGCATAAACCTCATGAAACTCAAGAAGAAGGAGGAAGACCAAAGTGAGGGTGCTTTTGTCCTTTTTAGAACGAGTATCAAAAGATTCAACCAGAGCTCCCAGGATCTAAACCTCCAGCCTGAGAACAGACAGGGGCAAGCTGTCCTCTGAGAGGCTCTAACCAGCAGCTGACTCAGACAGATACAGACATCCAGAGCCAAACAGTGGATGGAGCTTGAGGACTCTTAAAGAAGAATAGGAGGAAGGATTGTAGGCCCTAAGGAGATAGGAACTGCACAGGAAGATCAACAGAGTAAACGAACCTGAACCCTTGGAGCTCTCAGAGACTGAATCACCAACCGTGGAGCATACCTAGTCTACACAGATCTACCTCCATGGGCTGAACCTAGGCCTCCCTGCACATATGTTGTAAATGTGCAGCTTGGTTTTCATGCAGGTCTCAAACATCCAGAGTGGGGGCTATCCCAAAACATGCAGCCTGTATATGGAGTATGGTCTTCTAAAAAAAAACAGTTGTTCAGTTATTCATGGAATATTATTTTTTTATATCTCTAGTATTCAGTTTGCAACTACTTCATTGAGAATTTTTGTATGTATATTCATGAGGGATACTGGACTATAACTTATATATTTTTGTTGGGTTTACACTTGATTTCACTATTTCAATATTATTTGCTTTGTGAAGGAGCTTATTGTGGTTCTGAATTTTTTTAAACATAACTCAAAAAGTAATGCTTGTTTGAAGGCTCTATAGAATTCTTGTATAAGTATATCTGACCCTTGGTATTTTGCTTGTTTGTTTCTTTTCATTTTATTCTGTTTGAATGCTTCTTAAATTTTTTTGATTTGCTGAAAATAAAAATTAAAAAAAAATAAAAATAAAAATCAGAAATGAACGCAAGCAAAAAAAAAAAAAAAAAAAAAAAAGAATTGCCATCTCTTCCACTTCAGCTACAAGTGTATAATGTATACTTAAATACAAACTGAAATGAGAACATAAGGCTATTCTAAAATACTACAGCAACATCTTATTTCTTGACCAGAGGGATAGACTGGCAGCATAAGTTTTATGACTTCTTAAATATAGTTAAGGGAAAAATATTCCCATCAATGGCAGTTTTGCATATTGCTAAAAGAACTTAACATAAATTTGAAAGATTTCTCCACTTTGGTAAAATTGTTTCTAAATGGACACAACTTCTCTGGGGATTATACTTTTCTATATATGAGAATATTCAATAACATTTTTTTTTAGCTAACACCTGCCTAAAAGTGGAAGTGTATACAAGACAACGAATGATCCTATAAGAATCCCAGATCAGTATTCCTGATTAAGCAACTAAATCCAAGAAGTGAAGATTCTTCACATCTTGTGGCTACCCATGCCTAGATCCACAGAGTCCTCCCTTCAGTTGGTAGGACGAAAATGAAGCATTAGAGGTGTAAGTACCAGAGTGTTCAATCTGGAAAGAGGCATTCATCATAGCTAGCTACATACTACTTGCCAGATTACTTTAGCTTCATAAAACCACAAAGGGGAGGGGAAAGAAAGAAGAGAAAGTCAGGTTGGTGATCTTATAGCAGCTTGTCACGAGAATAATGCAAAGCATATGCAGTTCTCGTCTCTGCATCCATGCCATGTGTTATTTAGAAGCAACTAATTTCACTCTTTAATAGTTATTATTAGATAGTTTAAACAGCTGGGAATTATTACATATTTCTTTCTCAGGAAATTATTTTCTTAGTGAATAAGAACCTTTGGTTGACTATACAGGTGTTTCTTGCATTTTCCTTTTATCCTAGTTAGGGTTGTTATTGCTGTGATAAAAAAACTACAACCAATAAGCAAGTTGGAGAGGAGAGGATGTATTTGGCTTACACTTCCAGATCATAGTCTATCACTTGAGGAAGTCAGGATGGAAACTCAAGCAGGGCTGGAACCTGGAGGCTGTAAGTGAGGCAGAGTTCATGGAAGGGTGCTGGATACTGACTTGCTCCCCATAGCCTGCTTATACAACCCAGGATCACCATCCACAATGGGTTGAGCCCTCCCTCACAAATCACTACTTAATAGAATGTCTCACAGATGGATCTTATGGGAGCATCTTCTCAATTGAGGTTTCCCTCTTTCAGATTAATCTGGTTTCTGTCAAATTGACATTAAACCAACAAGCACACCTATCTTCATAAGTTCTTGGTATATTTGAAGGAGGACTAGACTCTCAAAAGATCAAAATTTTTCTTCTTGAACAGAGTAGTTAGTGTCTAAAAGACAGAATATGGTTTGGTTTTTGTAATTTAAAAGAAATTCATGTGGTTAATATTTGCCTAAGAAGGTAAAATTATGTTTTGAAATCTTTCCCTTTCTTTACAGTTGCTGGAGGAGATAAAAACTCTATAAAAGTATACAGCATTTTGGGAGCATTCCTGAACTCATTCTCTCATATCCACTCCTGAAAACATACTCTAGAAAGCAGTTAAATTGTGTTTTTAATTGCGTGCACCCTTTTTTTTGTTGTTGTTGTTTCATTTTAAAATATTTCTGTGGAAAGTCAGCTTTGGTTCTTATTTTATTCTAGAACCCTGAGATTTTTATTTCCAAGCATCACCCACCACTGTAGTCATTTGTATATCATATTGCTTTTAGGGAAGAAAATACATACAAAGCAACTTCTAAAGGTTCATAAATCACTGTTTTAAGTTAATCAATTCAGTATTTTAAAATTTTGGTAATCACAAAAATCATTATTATTGTTCATAAGACCTCCCAAGCTCTGTCAAAGTTTGGCTGTGGGTCTCTGCATCTATTTCAGTCAGCTGCTAGGTAGAGCCTCTCAAAGGACAGTTATGTCTAGCATAACAGAGTATCATTAATAGTATCATTAATAGTGTTTCTGACATGTCTTAAGTGAGGTTTAATGGCCAAGAAATGTATTGAGCTTTGCCAGTTTAAAACTACTGCATGTTTTTGGGGTAGTGTAGCAATAAAATTCAAATATTTTGCTAGTGAACCTGATTTATGTTCATGTGATTTAGAATCTTATAGCCAATGAGTATTTCATCTCTAAATGTCTCCACTAATAGTATTTACCCAATTATCACAGTTTTTTCGCCTCACATGTACCATTTGTTTAGATTCTTAAAATAACAATTAGATGGATAAAAGCAACATTAAAGAACATACCTCCATAGAAAGAAAAAAACAGGAAATATTAGTAGGTGTGGCATACATTTTGTGTATAAAGCCAGTGACTATTTTAATCCTTGTGAATTATATAATATCCATCACAACTATTCCTCACTGTGGAAGTACAAAGAGACACAACAGCTAAATGTATTATCATGGATATAACTTTATTTAAAGACATTGGAATTTTATGTAATGGGGGGTATTGTAAAACATTGCTATTCTTTTGGGTTTTTATTTTCAAAGATTTGAAAACATGGCTACGATTTTCACTCACAGGCTACACAAAAAAAGGGCCACAGGCCTTATTTTGTCCACGGGCTGTAGTTTCCTGAGGCCTGCCTTATCATTATGCATGGATGAAAAGTCCTGGTGTGTTAGTTATTGTTCTATTGCTGTGAAAAAGCAGCATGACCATGGCATTTTATAAAAGAAAAAAAACAGTTATTTGGAGTTTACTTACAATTTTAGAGAGTTAATCCATGATCATTATGGAGGGAAACAGACATGTTGCTGGAGCAGTAGCTGACAGCTCATGTATGATCTTCAAGTTGCAGGCAAAGAGAGAGCTAACTGGGAATGGTGTGAGATTTGGAGACTTTAAACTCCACCCCTAGTTTCAACTGTCCTCCAACAAGGGCATGACTACTAATCTCTCCTAAACTGTTCACTAACTCTAAACCAAATATTTAAATATATGAGCCAATGGGGGCCATTCTCATTCAAACCATTACACCTGGGCTACAACGATAAATACAAAAATCTGAAGCTCAATAAAGGCTAAGATGGGTATGTAAAGTGGCATCATTCCAACTATGGCATGAGAAGAGGTATTTGTAAAGTGGATGAAAGGAAAGCTATAAATGAGTGCCTTGCTTAATAACACACATATCCTGTGGCTCCAAATTTCAAAATACAACATCACCCTTGGAAAAGGCAGGCAGTCCCTGCTCCTATCCATGCAGAAAGGGTTACAAACAACTTGCCCTTTAAAGTATGTTGCAACCCAAGATGAAATATTTCACAAGGCTTGCTTCAAATCTCACTGTGTAGGCAAGTTACTTTGGTACAGGAAACTATTTTTTAATAATATTTTTATTGAATATTTTCTTTATTTACATTTTAAATGTTATCCCCTTTCCCAGTTCCCCCTTGAACTCCCCTATCCCATACCCCTCCTCCTGCTTCTATGAGGGTGTTCCCCAAACCACCCACACACCCACTCCTGCCTCCCCATTCTTGAATTCCCCTACACTAGGGAATCGAACCTTTACAGGGCCAAGGACCTCTCTTCCCACTGATCCCCGACAAGGCCATCCTCTGCTACATATGCCACTGGAGCCATAAGTCCCTCCATATGTACTCTCTGGTTGGTGGTTTAGTCCCTGGGAACTCTGGGAGGTCTGGTTGTTTGATATTATTGTTCTTCCTATGGGGTTTCAAACCCTTTCATCTCCTTCAGTCCTTTCTCTAACTCCTTCATTGGGGACCCCATTGGGAACCTCAATGGTTGGCTGTGAGCATCTGCCTCTGTATTTGTCAGGCACAGCCTCTCAGGAGACAGCTATATCAGTCTCCTTGGAACAGGGAACTTAAACCTAATAAAGAATATTTTCTTTCTTATATTATTGCAAAGCATTCTTAGAGGCAAGTGAGGCCCTAGGCATCCCATAATTAACTCAGTGTTATGAAACACCCAGTCTTTTTCTCTCCATACACCAGTTTGCAAGTAGTATGCCTAGTTCATATTAGAAGAAAGAAAACCTCACTGAATATGGTTGCGCACATGTTTAATTCCTGCACTCAGTAGGCAGAGTCAGGTGGATCTCTGAGATGGAGGCCAGGCTGGTCTACAGATTTAATTCCAGGACAGCCAGGGCTGTTACATAGAAAAACCCTGTCTTGAAAAATAAAAGGAGGACGAAGAGGTGGAGGAAGAACAGAAGATGATGAGGAAGAGTAGAAAGAAGAGAGGGAGGAAGAGAAGGAAGAGGAGGAAGAGGAAGGGGAGGAGGAGGAGAAGAAGAAAACCTCTCCTATCCAGGAATTTAAATCTTTTGAAATTAACCATAATACCTTTCGAATTCAAGAATGAACATAAAACACCGAGAACAATAATGATTTGATAGACTTTACGTGGTTAAATTTGTATTAATAAGCTTACACTTATATACTCCATATTAAGTTAGATGGAAGGAGAAAGGGCCTCCATAGACTCATGTATTTGAACACTTGCCCCCAATTGTTGGGACTCTTTGGGAAGACTCTGGATTATTTAGAAGATGTTAACTGTTCACTGCACAAAGAAACACTTCTGATGAGGTCTGAGAGCTACAAATACAGAGGTATAAATTTAATGACTAGTTTAATACCATGCCTATTTAGCCAAACAATAATTGTATGGTCACCAGGGCAGCCTATGAGCTTCTCAATTATGGGTTCTTGGCCATATTTACAATACCAGGCATGCATGCCCTCCTGTGGAGCAGGTCTTTTCTGATTATATATATATATATATATATTATATATATATTATATATTATATATACTATATATATATAATTATATATACTATATAATCAATATAATATTATACATATATATGTGTGTGTGTATGTTTACAAATACTTATAATCATGTAGGTATACATATACATGCACACGTACACATACATTCCCACATATATATGTATTATTAAGGAAAAACTTAGCAAAACAGTATTTGTGCATGTAAATATATGTACACATACTTCATTACAGTGTAAAGAAAGTGTATTTTTACTGATTTTTTCTAGGTATGGGTTTCATTATGACATTTGTGAAGTAAGCTGATTTTATGGGCAAACTAACCAGACACAGAAGCTAAAAACTGCATTCTGTTTCATTTAGATTCTTCAAGTAAAGTTACAACTTGAAAGCTATTTACATACAACGAGGACTTCATTTACATTTTATTTTGAATATTAAAAATTTAAATATACTTACAGTCGAGGAACTAATATATTAAACATGCATACCCACTGTTTATATGAAACAATTGTAAACATTTTTCATATTTATATAATTTAATGTTGTTAAGGCATTTAAAATTTATAAGCATTATGACATTTCTTCCTTAAATATATTTAAATGTATAGTTAAGTATAATTTCCTTCTTAAAACCCTCACCTTGCCTAAGACAACTCAAAATTTCTTAATGAGTGCAAATTTAAATACCCACTGTCTTACATGATGTTCTGTTGCTGTGAAAAGACATTATGATCAAGGCAACTCTTATAAAAGCAAGTAAGGGGGCTTACTTATGGTTTTAGAGGGTTAGGCCACAATAATCATGGCAGGAAGCAAACAGACATGATGTTGTAGCAGTACCCAAGATCTTTCCATCTTGATCCACAGACAGCAGTCAGAGAGGGAGACAAACACACACACACACACAGAGAGAGAGAGAGAGAGAGAGAGAGAGAGAGAGAGAGACAGACAGAGACAGAGACAGAGACAGAGACAGAGACAGAGACAGAGACAGACTGAAAGACTGAAAGTCTGAAAGTCTGAACGTCTGAGGGCCTGGCGTAAGCTTGAACCTCAAAGCCCATCCTCAGCGATATATATTCTTCAACAAGGTGACAGCTACTCCAACAAGGCCACACATCCAAATCCTTCCCAAACAGTTCCAGTAACTAGTGGCTAAGCTTTCAAATATATATGCCTATGAAGGTCATTCTCATTGAAATCATCACAGCCATAAAATATTTGTCACCAAAGACTACAATATTTGAATTTAGGTCAGAATGTCAGCAAGGGAATTGGTCACCATCTAGGTATTATATCCCACTGAAGCACTGAAGCATGAATGAAAACTTCTTACCACAGATTTAGTAAAGTGATTTTTTCACAGAGTGCTAAGTCCCAGGAGCAGACACCTGAGGGACATACCTAGTCATTACTACTTTTTGGTAGATGCTGTTTTCCAAACGTGCCATACCTAAGAGCCTCTTCTACACTTCCAGGCATTGTTCAGAAGCCTTGCCTGGGAGTTCTGGCTTCCTGTAGTCTCTGTGTGATGGAGCAATTCACACAAGCCCACCTCCGTACATCCATTACCATTTCCCCTTCTGCTTCCTCTGCTCCATCTGAGAAGTAGAACTCAGGGAAGCTAGGGTCTGTGAGCCACCCTATAGGATTGTTACATGTTCATGGCTGGGGAGACCTTAAGATGCTTGTGCTCTTCAGGATTCATGCCCAAGCTCTTTTCATCATTCTGACCTAGTCCTCAATATCCAAATAGTGTTAGTTCTTTGATTCCCTGGAACCATCGATCTCTACTGTCACCTTCTTTGCTCTTTTTTTTTTTTTTACCTTCTCCCCTCCTTCTGCCTCTATGATGGTGTACCCACACCCACCATCCCCAGAACCTCACCTCCCCACCCTCGAATACCACCCCCCACGATGTCCAGCCTTCATGGAACCAAGAATCTCTTCTCCCACTTATATATAGTTCCCTTGCATATATAGCTGGAGCCATGGGTCCCTCCCTAAGCACTCCAGGCTGGTAGTTTAGACCCTGGGGGCTCTGGTTGTTTGGTATTGTTGCTCTCCTCATATACACCTGACATCCACATCAACGTCTACCTTTGGTGACTGCACATGGGATGGATACCCAGGAGGAATCGTCTGCAGACGGCCCCTCCTTCAGTTTCTGTCCTGCACTTTGCATCCATATTTGCTCCCTTGAGTATTTTGTTACTTCTTCTAAGAGGGACTGTAGCCCCCCCCCCCCCGACTTGGTCTTCATTCTTCATGAGCTTTATGTGGTCTATGAGTTGGATCTTGGGTATTTCAAGCTTCTGGGCTAAAGTCCAATAATTAGTGAGTGAATACCATGTATGTTCTTTTGTGATTGGGTTACCTCACTCAGGATGATATTTTCTAGTCCCATCCATTTATATAAGAATTTATCAAATTCATTGTTTTTAATAGCTGAGTAATATTCCATTGTGTAAATATACCACATTTTTTGTATCCATTCCTCTGTTGAAGGGCATCTGGGTTCTTTCCAGTTTCTGGCTATTATAAATAAAGCTGCTATGAGCATAGTGGAGGTTATGTCCTTGTTATGTGTTAGAGCATCTTCTGGGTATATGCCCAGGAGGGGTATAGCTGGGTCCTCAGGTAGTGATATGTCCAATTTTCTGAGGAACCGCCAGACTGTTTTCCAGAGTGGTTGCACCATCTTGCAATCCCACCAACAATGGAGGACTGTTCCTCTTTCTCCACATCCTCCCCAGCATCTACTATCACCTGAGTTTTTAATCTTAGCCATTCTGACTGGTGTGAGGTGGAATCTCAGGGTTGTTTTGATTTGCATTTCCCTGATGACTAAGGATGCTGAACATTTCTTTAGGTGCTTCTTGGCCATTCGTATTTCCTCAGTTGAGAATTCTTTGTTTAGCTCCATACCCCATTTTTAATAGGGTTATTTGGTTGTCTAGAGCCTAATTTCTTGAGTTCTTTGTATATATTGGATATTAGTCCTCCATCAGATGTGGGATTGGTAAAGATCTTTTTCCAATCTGTTGCTTGCCGTTTTGTCCTATTGACAGTGTCCTTTGCCTTACAGAAACTTTGCAATTTTATGAGGTCCCATTTGTCAATCCTTCATCTTAGAGCACAAGCCATTGATGTTCTGTTCAGAAACTTTTCCCCTGTGCCTAGGTATTCGAGGGTCTTCCCCACTTTCTCTTCTATTAGTTTCAGTGTGTCTGGTTTTATGTGAAGGTCCTTTATCCACTTGGACTTGAGCTTTGTACAGGGAGATAAGAATGGTTTGATTTGCATTCTTCTGCATGTTGACCTCCAGTTGAACCAGCACCATTTGTTGAAAATGCTGTCCTTGTTCCACTGGATGGTTTTAGCTCCTTTGTCAAAGATCAAGTGACCATAGTTGTGTGGGTTCATTTCTGGGTCTTCAACTCTATTCCATTGATCTTCCTGCCTGTCTCTGTACCAATACCAGGCAGTTTTTATCACTATTGCTCTGTAGTACAACTTGAGGTCAGGGATGGTGTTTCCTCCAGAAGTTCTTTTATTGTTGAGAATGGTTTTCACTATCCTGGGTTTTTTGTTATTCCAAGTAAATTTGAGAATTTCTCTTTCTAGCTCTGTAAAGAATTGAGTTGGTATTTTAATGGGGATTGCATTGAATCTGTAGATTGCTTTTGGCAAAATGGCCATTTTTACTATATTAATCCTGCCGATCCACGAGCATGGGAGATCTTTCCATTTCCCGAGATCTTCTTCAATTTCTTTCTTCAGAGACTTGAAGTTCTTGTCATACAGATCTTTCACCTGCTTGGTTAGGTTCACCGAGAGGTATTTTATATTATTTGTGACTATTGTGAAGGGTGTCATTTCCCTAATTTCTTTTTCAGCCTGTTTATCTTTCAGATAAAGGAAGGCTACTGATTTGTTTGAGTTGATTTTATAACCTGCCACCTTGCTGACGTTGTCTATCAGGTTTAGGAGTTCTCTGGTGGAGGTTCTGGGGTCACTTAAGTATACTATCATATCATCTGCGAATAGTGATATATATTTTGACTTCTTATTTTCCTGTTTGTATTCCTTTGACTTCCTTTTGTTGTCTAATTGCTCTGGCTAGGACTTCCAGTACTATATTGAATAGGTAGGGAGAGAGTGGGCAGCCTTGTCTAGTCCCTGATCTTAGTGGGAATGCTTCAAGTTTCTCTCCATTTAGTTTGATGTTGGCTACTGGTTTGCTGTATATTGCTTTTACTATGTTTAGGTAGGGGCTTTGAATTCCTGTTCTTTCCAAAACTTTTACCATGAAGGGATGTTGAATTTTGTCAAATGCTTTCTCAGCATCTAGTGAGATGATCATGTGGTTTTTTTTCTTTGAGTTTGTTTATATAGTGGATTACATTGATGGATTTCCGAATATTGAACAATCCCTGCATTCCTGGGATAAAGCCCACTTGATCATGATGGATGATTGTTTTGACATGTTCTTGGATTCGGTTTGCTAGAATTTTATTGAGTATTTTTGCATCGATATTCATAAGAGATTAGTCTGAAGTTCTCTTTCTTTGCTGGGTCTTTGTGAGGTTTAGGTATGAGTGTGATTGTAGCTTCATAGAACGAATTGGGTAGTGTTCCTTCTGTTTCTATTTTGTGGAGTATGAAAAGAATTGGTATTAGGTCTTCCTTGAAGGTCTGATAGAATTCTGCATTAAAACCATCTGGGCCTGGGCGTTTTTTGGTGGGGAGACTTTTAATGACTGCTGCTATTTCTTTAGGGGTTATGGGACTGTTTAGATGGTTTATTTGCTCCTCAGTTAACTTTGGTACCTGGTTTCTGTCTAGAAAATTGTCCATTTCATCCAGATTTTCCAGTTTTGTTGAGTATAGACCTTTGTAGTAGGATCTGATGATTTTTTGAAATTCCTCGGTTTCTGTTGTTATGTCTCCCTTTTCAGATCTGATTTTATTAATTTGGATACTGTCTCTGTGCCCTCTGGTTAATCTGACTAAGGGTTTATCTATCTTGTTGATTTTCTCAAAGAACCAACTCCTGGTTTTGTTGATATTTTGTATAGTTCTTTCTGTTTCTACTCGGTTGATTTCAGCCCTGAGGTTGATTATTTCCTGATGCCTACTCCTCTTGGGTGTATTTGCTTCTTTTTGTTCTAGAGCTTTCAGGTGTGCTGTCAAGTTATTAACGTGTGCTCTCTCCAATTTCTTTTTGTGGGCACTTAGAGCTATGAGTTTTCCTCTTAGCACTGCTTTCATGGAGTCCCACAAGTTCTGGTATGATGTTTCCTCATTTTTGTTAAATTCTAAAAAGTCTTTAATTTCTTTCTGTATTTCTTCCTTGACAAAGTCATCATTGAGTAGAGCATTTTTCAGTTTCCACATGCATGTGGGTTTTCCCTTGGTTCTGTCCTAATCAAAGACCAGCCTTAATCCGTGGTGATCTGATAGGATGCAGGGGATTATTTCATTCTTTTTGTATCTGTTGAGGACTGTTTTGTGACCAATTATATGGTCTATTTTGGAGAAGGTACCATGAGATGCTGAGAAAAAGTTATATTCTTTTACTTTAGGATGAAATGTTCTATAGATATCTGTTAAATCCATTTGGTTCATAACTTCTGTTAATTTCAATGTGTCTTTGTTTAGTTTCTGTTTCCATGATCTGTCCATTGGAGAGAGCAGGGTGTTAAAATCCCCCACTATTATTGTGTGAGGTGCGATGTGTGCTTTGAGCTTTAGTAAAGTTTCTTTTATATATGTGGGTGCCCTTGCATTTGGAGCGTAGATGTTCAGAATTGAGAGTTCATCTTGGTAGATTTTTTCCTTTGATGAGTATGAAGTGTCCTTCCTTATCTTTTTTGATTACTTTTGGTTGAAAGTAGATTTTATTTGATATTAGAATAGCTACTCCCACTTGTTTCTTGGGACCATTTGCTTGGAAAATTGTTTTCCAGCCTTTTACTCTGAGGTTGTGTCTGTCTTTGTCACTGATGTGCGTTTCTTGTATGCAGCAAAATTCTGGGTCTTGTTTATGTATCCAGTCTGATAGTCTAAGTCTTTTTATTGGAGAGTTGAGTCCATTGATGTTAAGTGATATTAAGGAAAAATGATTGTTGTTTCCTATTATTTTTGTTATTAGAGGTGGAATTATGTTTGTGTAGCTACCTTTTTTTGGGGTTGTTGGAAGATTACTTCCGTGCTTTTTCTAGGTTGTAGTTTCCTTCCTTGTGTTGGCGTTTTCCATCAATTATCCTTTGAAGTGCTGGGTTTGTGGGAAGATATTGTGCAAATTTGGTTTTGTCATGGAATATCTTGGTTTCTCCATCTATAGTGATTGAGAGTTTTGCTGGGTTCAGCAGTCTGGGCTGGCATTTGTGTTCCCTTAGGGTCTGTATGATATCAGACCAGGATCTTCTGGCTTTTATAGTCTCTGGTGAAAAGTTTGGTGTAATTCTTATCAGTCTGCCTTTATATATTACTTGACCTTTTTCTCTTACTGCTTTTAGTATTTTTTCTTTGTTTTGTGTATTTGGTGTATTGATTATTATGTGTCGGGGGTATTTCTTTTCTGGTCTAGTCTGTTTGGTGTTCTGTAGGCTTCTTGTATGTTTATGGGCATCTCGTTCTTTAGGTTGGGGAAATTTTCCTCTATAATTTTGTTGAAGATATTTATTGGCCTTTTAAATTGGGAGTCTTCACTCTCATCTATACCTATTATCCTTAGGTTTGGTCTTCTCATTGTGTCTTGGATTTCCTGGATGTTCTGGGTTAGGGGCTTTTTGCATTTTGCATTTTCTTTGACTGTTTTGTCAATGTTTTCCATGGTATCTTCTGCTCATGAGATTCTCTCTTCTATCTCTTGTATTCTGTTGGTGATGCTTGTGTCTATGACTCCTGATCTCTTTCCTATGTTTTCTATCTCCAGAGTAGTCTCCCTTTGAGATTTCTTTATTGTTTCTATTTCCATTTTTAGATCCTGGATGGTTTTGTACAATTCCTTCACCTGTTTGGTTGTGTTTTCTTGCAATTCTTTAAGGGATTTTTGTGTTTCCTCTTTAAGGGCTTCTACCTGTTTACCTGTGTTCTCCTGTATTTCTTTAAGGGAGTTACTTATGTCCTTCTTAAAATCCTCTATCATCATCATGAGAAGTGATTTTAATTCTGAATCCTGTTTTTCCTGTGTGATGTGGTATCCACGGCTTGCTATGGTAGGATAACTACGTTCTGATGATGTCAGGTAACTTTGGTTTCTGTTGCTTGTGTTCTTGCGCTTGCCTTTCACCATCTGGTTGACTCTAGTGTTACCTGTGCTTGCTGTGTCTGACTGGAGTCTGTCTTTCCAGTTATCTTGCTTGTGTCAGATCTCCTCAGATTCCAGATGTCTCTGTGTTCCTATGATCCTAAGCTTCCTCTGCTCTGGATGCACTAGGTCCTCCTCTGCTCTGGATGCAGTAGGTCCTCTAGGTTGTCTCAGAATCAGGTGTTTCCATGGGAGCAGATTAGCTAAGATTCTGCCCCAGGCAAAAAGACCAAGCTCCTAGCAGAAGGGAGGTGCTATTCCTCTGCTCTGGATGCAGTAGGTCCTCTAGGTTATCTCAGGATCAGGTGTTTCCACAGGAGCAGACCAGCTAAGGGTCTGCCCCAGGCAAAGGGCCTTTGCTTCTTTTTGAGAATAAATGCATGCCAGATTGCAAATACTAATGAGAATTGAAGAGCTATCTTTATGGAGACACTAAGAGTTTGTATAACAGTGAATCATCCTTTGTAGCAAGACAGAAAAAGTACTAATATGCATTGTTATGCACATTTTCCCACTGATAGCAACACATTCAGTAACTTTTAATTTATAATTTTAATTTTGAAATTGCATTCATTTATTTGTGTCACTGTGTGTATGAGTGTGCAAGTGCCATGATGGGCATGTTGAAGACAACTTTAAGAAGTTAATTCTCTTCTATCATGTGGGTCCTGGAGGTTGAACTTGGTTCTTAGGCTTGTGGCACATACTTTTACCTTCTAGAGATCTGCTGATCTTCAGTCTACCTTGAAATCTTGAAGAAGTTGTTCCAGTCTCAGTGAAGGAAGGCCTCCCCAGTAAGGTGGATGAACTTGTCATCAACTGGAGGCAAGCAGGCAAAAAGCAAACTTACCTTCTTCTATCTGGGCTTCTTCTATCTCCTTTTATCTGGGCTATACCCAACCCACATTTAAAATGGGTCTTCCTATTTCAAATAATCTGATCAAAGTGTCTCTCCCAGGGTGTCTTGCATCTTGAGTTTTAGTTGATTCTATATGCAGTCAAGTTCATAAACATTATTAAGCATTACTTCTGCTGAGCCATTTTTTTTGGACCAAATAAGGCAAGATTCTCTCTCTCTCTCCACACCCCCCCCCCCGGGCGCCCTTCCTGGCCAGCAGGAAATCAGACGCAAGACAACCAGGTTCCTTCTCAAGGCAGTTTAATCAGGATTGCAGTTAGCAGTGTGGACCCCCTCCAACCCCGGGGACTAGGCTTATATCTATGCAAAGGCCAGTGAGCATATGCCACCTGTCATCTCCCCATATGTCCACGTCAGATCACACGTGACCATTCCCTGCCCCTGCGCAGCTTCACAGCCAAATGAGGACTTGTTTATCACAAGGAGCACTCTCAGCCAGTATCTTTAGGGTGCGGCACACAGTGGCTCTCCACATCTGTGTGTGTGTCTGTGTGTGTGTGTGTGTGTGTATACCTATTTGTCCATCTATGTTCGCCATGTCACAGATGTGGAGATCAGAGCAGTTAGTAGAAGTAGGTTCTCTTTTCCCACCATGTGGGTGCTAGGGACTGAGCAAACTTCATTCAGTTAGTGAACTGTTGGCTAGTACCTTTACCCACACACTGAGCCATCTTGCAGGTACAAGACTCCCCCTTTTGATTAGGGGTCATTGCTCCCCTGACCTTCAATAGTCATACTAAACAAGATTTCTTCTGCTTGTTCACTTTGCTTTCATGAACCCTTGGTTGACTCCATTGCTTAATATCCTCTTCCTTTTGTATTTCTGATTAAGAACCTTATTTTCTTTCTAGTTCTTAGATCTCCTGACCTGAACAGAGATCCTTTGAGGAATCTGTTTTTTCTTATTATTAATTTTCTTAGGACAAAATGACAACAAAAAATGAAGGTTGCCACCATTATAAATAACTAGGGTCCTGGCTATATTACAGCTAAAAACATCTATTACATTAATTTACCAGTGTTATTTTCATTAGCAGTTTTTTTTTTTTTTCTAACATGACACAACCTCATGTGACAACCAATGAGTGGACCCCTTGCCTAATGTTTAGAGCTGCTGTTATTTTTAGTGACTTGCCATTCTGGCACCTTAAGATAAGCTGATTTTCTTAGGATCATCTCCCCCATTTTTAGAGTAATGTCTGAAGGGTCCAAAGGACAGTCTTTTTGAAGTCATGAAACTGAGAAGTCCTTCCACTAGGGCTGGTCTGAGTGCCATGTGTGTGCAAATGGTCAAGGCCAAGGTCCAGGTACTCTTCAAAGCTGAGAAGAAATTTGCAGCTTCTATTAGACTTACATATTGTATAGATATATTTGTTTCCACTCTTCAAATTTATATTGATTTCTTGCCCAATTCTGACAAATGATACCCACTTGTCCCATGGACCCAGCAGAGTCTCAAGAGGGAATGAGAATTGACAGTGATCCCCCAACACAAGTGGTACAACTGGTTTGTCCTGGGGAGAACACACACTTAGGCATTTTAAACAGGAAAAGCAAGTACAACAAAACATTTTTCTTGGGGGACTAATTAAAATGTCACTCGCTGAAAAGTGTAAATGAAAAATAGCCCAATTTCTCTCCCTCCCATCTTTTTATATATAGAGAGAAAATCGTATTTTAATGAAGACTACTGCCATGCAATCATTTAAAACAAATACACCTTGCATGAATTCACTTTCAGGGATTTCTTTGTTGATGATCACAGATTCCACAATTTAAAAATTTTAAAGCCGAGACCCAAGCTTAATTGACTTTGAATTCTGTGATTCCATAACTTCCCAAGAAACACCTTTCTTATGAACAATCACAGCATTGACTTAATTTTCAGCCTCTGACGAATAATTATTCAGTTTTCTGTCTCTATAGATGACCCTGATTTGGATATGTCACATAAATGGAATGGAAAAAAAATGGCACACATGGAAAGTTCTTTGGAAAGTTAGTTGTGTCAAATGATCGTTTTCTGGAGCACACAGGTCAGGTGAAAGGATGTCTTGCTAAAGTAAACATGTGAAAGGCTGTTTTCCTGAAGCAGACACAGGTGAAAGGATGTTTTGATATAGCAGATAGATGAAAGGACTCTTGATGAAGGAGTATAAATATGACCCCACAGACAGTGGGAGATGAGTACTGAGCTTTGGTTTGCTCTGCCTCACTATTCTTTGCTAAAGACACACATATATTGGTTTGCTTAACATAGCGTTTTAAGATCAACTTGTGATAACTCCACCATTGAGAGAAGAAACCCACTTAAGACCTGCATGTGAGTTTTTTCCTGCAGCTTGCTGCTTCCGCAACCTCTCCTCAGACAGGTTGGGGAGCCTAATGGTTTCTTCAGGACTGAAATACAGTTGCTGGTTTGTGCTTGGTGTTTACTTGCTGAAAGGACTGGACTGTAGCTGCTGTTTTGTGCTTTGGTGTCTGCCTATCTAGAGCACTGGTCTGCAGCTGCTGATTCATATTTGGTGTTTGCTATGGGTCTAATCTGCTGCCCAAGAAGATCAAGCTCGCTCCCAGAGAACTATTGCTGAACAGATCCACTTCCCCCATATCCTAATAACTTTTCTCTTCCACTACCTCTGCTGGGTCGTGGGCTAGAGGAGAGGTTGAACGCTTATTAAAAGTAGATTGCAAAAAAATTATGCCTATAATTTTGTCTGCTTTCTTCATCATTCTTTCAAAACTTACCCATATTGTACCATGTATCTGTAGTTCATTTTTCATTGTAGCATAGTATTCCATTTTGTATTCAATCTAAAACACATTCTTGCTCATCCATTCATTATCTGATGAATGTTTTGTTTGTTTCTATTGTTTCCTCTGTTATTATGCTTCCTTGAACATTCCTGTGTAACTTTGAATGAGGATATATGGCTTAATTTTTCTTGAATTTCCAACTAAGGATGGATTGGCTGAGCTATGTAATGATTCTATGATACCCCTTTTGAAATACTGCCAAACTAAAAAGAACACTAATTGGAATTTGGTTTTTTTTTGGTGAAAGTTTTCTCTAAGCATTTACTTGTGTTGACTCACAGTAGTAATAGGATATTGTTGGCATTTAGTCTAGGCTTCACACCCCAGTTACCTGGCAACAGCCAGATGTGCCTAACTCACTGTAAAAGGGTCTGATTGCCCCCTCCTCACTCTCTTGCCTTCTTGTTCTTGCTCTGTCCTCTTGCTCCCCCTCTCTCCTCATACTCCTCCTCCCTCTCTCATCTGTTCATGACTGGCCTCTATTCCTCTACTCTATTCTCTCTGCCTTTCTCTATCTCTACTCCCTCAACTCCCCTCCCCATGCCCTGAAAAACTCTATTTTATACTATACCTTCATATGGCTGGTCCCTCACAGGGAAGGGATGCCTCAGCATGGACCCACAGAGGCACTCCCTCCCCACATACCTGACTGTACATCCACTAAACATATTCTTTCTCTCCTATATTTTTTATAAAACACATTTGGTGCTGAAACCTGGCATTTAGAAAATTGAAGGTTCACATCCACTGCCGCATGGGAAGTCATCACTTGCTAGCCCACACTTTGGAGAGCTGGTAAGTTCCTTCCCTCATTGGTCATTGTAAATGTCCTCTGGTCCCAGGGAAGAGTTCTTGAGTTCAGAGTCATCCCTGTGCTACCCTTGAGGATGTAGACATTCAGTCTTTGTGACTGGTCTTTGTACTGATCCTCACTCATTCTAGAACCTTTAACCCTTGGGTGATAACTACCTCTCGAAAGCAGTTTTTGTGACCTCTTGCTCTGCTCCCTGCTTTCTACAGGAAAAGCAGGTCTCACCCTACCCATTTGCCCTATGATATCCCGCCTGAGGCACTGTTTGCTGAGATGCTGAGCCACCTTCCTGAGGCCATCTGCCCCCCCTCCAGTCTTGCCCCAGTGTGCTCTCTTTCTCTCTCTCTCTCTCTCTCTCTCTCTCTCTCTCTCTCTCTCTCTCTGACTCTGTTCCCCACCCACCACCACTGCCACCACCCCTATTCAGGGCGGTAGAGGGGAGGGAACAAAGCCATCATCCCACTTAGCCCTGTGCACCTGTGCTTCCCCTTGTCACGTGTGTCCTTCTTGCCTAAAGAGGGATAAACGTTGGAAATAGAACATTTTCAGCTCTTTCCTGGAGGATCAGTGCTATGTGCACATAGTTCACAGCCCAGAGCTGGGGCTGCACGGAGGTTCCACACTCCAGCACATTCGCACAGATGGGTCCCCAGGCCAGTGCCAGCTGCCCAACTGCATGAGCCACTCTGACACAGGCTGGGAAATGGGCCTGAACCCTGCCCGCTCAGTCCATGTCTCGGGCCTGATCCCGACCAAACACAGTCACTTTCTGTCCTGGCCCCCTGCTCACACCTTTGCTGTCAGCTTTCTGATTTCTTTCCATTCTGGTCCACATCAACTCTAAGCCAAGTGTACACTAGACAAAACTCTGACATTTGTCTCTATATGTGTCTCTTCATGTGGTTTTCTCTGCCAATGAAACCTGTCAAAGTCACTTAGCAATTAAGATAAAGTTTTTGTTCTATCCTGCCTTCATAAATAATGATTTTTTAACAATATGAAGCTCAAAGATCACTGCCTTTTATAAATATATGTTTAGCATTATTTTTTGCTACTGCCATTAAGTTATAGTTTACTCTATTTGCTAGTACATTCTCAAACAAGTAATTAAACAAACATAGGCAGTCTAACTCAGATATGTCCAATAGATACTGTTCTCAATCTTGTCAGAAGTCTACTAAATAATGTTTAAGTTTATGACAGACTCTCAAAGCCTGACAGTTACCCTCAAGGTCTCTGAGAAGATATAGACACAATAACAAGAATCTACCTGGATTGTAATATACCATTGAGAAACACCGTCATTGCCTTGCCCACTGCCAGGGCTTGGTCTACACTGTGGACAAAACAGGATACCCTGAGAGTCAAATGTCTCATATTGCCTAAGTCAAGGTAGATCATTTCTCATTTCACACATATCTATTCCATAGTGAAAAAGCTTTTCATCTTATGGGCTTGAAAGCCAGACTGACTTCGCCCAAGTGCCATAGAGACCACAGGGACCTGGAAACTGTTTAGGTGGTGGACCATAGATGAAACTCTATCATCTTAATTAATACATAGCTCCTAGATATAATTTATTCTTCCCCAGATTTCTGACTACATCGACAGCTAAGATAACTATTGCTTGACAGATAGAAAACAGACCTAGCGCCTTACCCCAAGGTAATCTTCTTTATTTGCTCATTAATAAATTCATTAACTAGCTAAGATGGCCAGATTTCTTACAGAATTCACAAAAAATGATACACAAGTTCAGATGTAAGTTTTCACAGATGTGACCTGTTACTTTCTTACCAAAACTCAGTTTCCAGCAACTAAATGTTTCATATTTCCTCTTCGTGCTATGCTACTGTCCTAACATTATTTGGTAGAGTTCTTATAAATTTACCTAACCATAATAAAACATTCCACTATACGATCCAACTGTATAATCACAAATTAAAATAGTAAGTTTTCTTTGATTGTCTTTTAACTAAATTTAAAGTGTTTCTTGTGCTAAATCTACACTATAAGCTATCATGCTAAATATAAGTTTCCCTTGATTGTCTTTTAACTATAGACAAGATATTTCTCATGCTAAACAATATGATCCAACTGTATAATCACAAGCTCAGATATAAGTTTCCTTTGATTGTCTTTAAGGTGTTTCTCTTGCTATATGATCAACTAAACAAAATTGTTTCTCGTTATGCGTTATGAAATATATATATATAATATATATATATATATATATATATATATATCAATCTCCTAGATAGAAGGAAAAAAATCCTTCTTGTTCTTTCTGCTCCACAAAGGTTTTTTGTCTTCCCTAAGCTCATCTTAAAGACTGTTCATGTTGTTAACAAATCTATCTCTTTTGTAAACTTATAAGCTATAGGAAACCCACTCAGATCTACCTTTTGTGAACCAAACAGACTCCATCCAGATAAGTACACCTGCCAGTCAATAGCCTAATTTCTCACTTGCTACATATTCCAGAGTGTGGGATTCCTCTCCAGTGCCCTGGAATTGGGACTCACCTCTTCCCAACCACCAAGACCTAAGAGTTTCTAATGTGTTTTCAAATGTACACCTAAACTTCCAAATGTACATGTAAGAATTTTTTTTTCTCCCAAACTTACTTAACCTTATTCTCTACCTATGATATATATGTGTGTGTGTTTCAGCATCTTGTCAAGTCCAGGCATTTACTATAACCAGAACAACTCCAGAGAAGCAACCCCCAGATGCTCCAATCTACTCTCACAGACACAGATGCTTCTACTGGACCTGTTTTTTCTATCTATCTACAGATGGTTTCACAGACCCTGGACAGCAAGGAAACAGCCAAGTCTCCTAAGACTGGACCACCATCCCCATACCTATTTTTCTAGGTTCCCCAGAGATATGTCACCCAAAGTCAGAAGGAAGTAGGTAAAGATCATGATGATCCCATTTCTGCTTCACAATCAGCTCTTTCTAATTTTTCTTTTTTAATTAAACAAAAATGGGGGAATGTTGTCATTTAATCTAGGCTCCATCCCACAGTTACCTAGCAACATCCAGGTGCTCCTGACTCACTATAAAAGTGGCTGCTTGCCCCCTCCTCTCTCTCTCTCTTGCCTTCTTGCTCTTGCTCTGTCCTCTTGCTCCTGCTCCCCCTCTCTTCCCATTCCTTACCCCATCTCTCTCCATGTGCTAATGGCTTGTCTCTACTTCTCTCTCTCTCTCTCTCTCTCTCTCTCTCTCTCTCTCTCTCTCTCTCTCTCTCTTTGCCCTTCTCTGTCTCTACTCTCTCAACTCCCCTCCCCATGCCATGCATAAACTATATTCTGTACTATACAGTTATATGGCTGGTTCCCACGGAGAAGGATGCCTCAGCATGAGCCCACTTCCCCCACACCTGACTGCACATCAACCAAACATATTCCTTCTCTCCTATATTTTTATATAACACAACAGATATAGTTGCTGGTTGCTTTCCTACCTCTTTTTTCAGACTAATGTTTATTCATATTTATGACTATCAGGATTAAGTAATGATACGAATTAACCTGAGTAGTGATCCAGAACAGAAGAGTTATCTGAAGTATTCCTGTTTACAATTTTCATTGCTCTATCCCAGCTACAACCCTTGCCTAAGTTCTAGCCCCATATCTGTTCTTTCCCTCTATCACCCCACTCCTCATTCTATCACAAGTAGAATAGATTCTTTAAAATGGCACCCATATCACTTAATCTTCTGGCACAAAGAGGGTTTAGTGGAACATACAGTATCTATATTATAATATACAAAGAAAAAAATAAATAAGATAGTAAAAGGGCACAAGAAGTCAACCTACTCCACGGATTCCTACACATCCACAGTTATTATGGGGCTACTCACAATGATCAACTTATGCAATCAGACTAAGTAGGCATCCACCAACAGACGAAGGGGTGAAAAAAATGCAGTATGTATACTAGGCAGAGTATTATTCATTTATAAAGAAATACAAGCTTGTGTGATTTGTAAAAAAAATTAATGGAGTTGAAAACCATATTAAGCAAACCATTATCTGGTGTGATAGTTAATCTCAGTTATCAACTTGGTAGGTTCTAAAACCATATAGGAGTCAATGCCTGAGAAGGACTGTATAGACTATGTAAAACTCTGAGCATGCCTGTGAAAGATTATCTATATTAGGTTAGTAAAGGCAAGAAGATTCCACTAGCTGAATTCCCTAACTATGAAAAAGGAGAAAGCTAGCTGAATATCAGCATTCATTATTCTCTGCTTCCTGACAGCAGATGCAATTTGGAGAGCTGCCTAAACAGGACTTCCCCGCCATGATAACAAAGTTCCTCAAAATGTGAGTTAGAGTAAACCCTTTCTCTTTAAAGTTGCTTTGTCAGGATACTTTATCACAACAGCAGAAAACGTAGATGACATGAAATACTATATTTTTCTTCATACATGAAGCTTATATGTACAGATATGTGTGTATATAATTATATATGAAAATAGAAGTGGAAGGATATGAGTATTAAGAGTATAGAAACTAATAAGGTTAATAAGGAGGCTGTAGGTCAAGTGCATGCTGTACTTGAACAATAATATTATCAAATCCTTCATTTTGTATAACAAATATACATTAATAATTTTTTAAATCAGAAGGAGTTCATCATACAGTTTTATCTTTGACACAGAAGCAAAGGGAAATCCACATAGTAAAAGCAGTTTGTCTATCTACTTTGAATATTGATTATCATGGCGACTAATGATCATTCTTTCTCTATCCAGCAATAACATCTGCTGGGATCTACCTTCTCTAAAATGGTTCATTTCCAGAAACTTCTGTTTTCATTCCTCTACCTTCATAGAAATACTCAGGAGGGAAAATATAGTTGAATTCTTCTTTAATGAATCATATTCTGACCCTGTCTTCTACTTTTTTGCTTCTTCTAGAATGTTCTGTCTTCTTTTGTTTTAGTTTTTGTTTTTTGTTTTTGTTTCTTTTGTTTGTTTGTTTGTTTTTGTTTTGAAAATTCTCAGGACATTTCAGGCAGGGCATTTCTTTCCACTGTAAGTAACAATAAAGTCAACTCCAATAATCTCAAATAGATCATTTCAACTTTCTCTTTTTTTCTCATTAAAGTGGAAATGATATCCTGGGCTTACTTTTCTAGTTAATTGGAGCATTACAATAGACAAGTAAAACAATTTGACAATACATCTGACCAAGTACTACCTTTCCATAGTTAGGTCTTTTCCCTCATGGGGGTGGAGGGGGAGACAGGGAAGATGGGAGGGGGAAGTTGGAGGGAGGAAGAAGCATATGGAAAATTAGGGGAGAAAAGAAGAATTATGATAAAAATATTAAAAAACCATTTAAATAAAAAAGAAAGACAAGCTGGGAGAATCTAGCACAGACCAAAGAAAAGATGTGGAATCAGGAAGAATTAACAAACCCCAAAGAGTAAGAGTTCTCAGAAAACATGATTTTTTAAAGTAGAAACCTGGAATTGTTTGCTGAGCAAGCTCTACAAAAGTGACTTCTTTTGGCAATGTAATTAATACTTCATATATACTCGTGGAATTTAATAGTCTTAAGTCTATTCCTGATGTCTATGCCTTTTACTTTATAGCCTAATTGCATTTGTAGTATTGCCCGTGTCACTTCTCAACTATCAGTCAGTAAATGGGGTGCTTGTCTATCTTGTATTATAGGAAGGGAACCTAATGCCTGAGTATTAAGACCTTTCACAAATTGCTTTTCCACACAATCTCTCTTAGATGCCTTTTCCCTATTTATGGTGAAATGTCAGTGTCCAGCTATTCGACATGCACAGTATCTCTCGAACTTGGAACCTTCTCAGCTCAGAAGACTGCTTGAATTAACAATGTCTGATTATCTTGTGCCTTGCATTTCCATGACTTTGGTGTAACGTATTTTCATATCTTCATGGCTTTTGACTGCATCCCCAACCTGTTGCTCATTCTTCAGTTCACCACAGTCCTCTGTCATCATTAAAAAGGCAAGATAACAACACAGATGCTGATTATAATATTAATTAGCTTCACATTCATTGTCTGACAATGTTCTCATTATTCTGATACATCACAAAGTGATTCTCCGAGACATCCAAAGAGCAGCAAATCTAATTCTGGCAAAATAGTGATAACAAATTGGGAATGGTCCTAAGTGAAAACAAAAACTTAACTGATACAAATGTTAAAGTATGAACCTGAGCAAGATGCAGAGTGAAAGTTATTAAATGACCTGAGATCATTGACAAGCACTCAGCAAAATAACTGGCCAATGCTCATAAAATGCGTCAATATGAGGACAAAGACAGTCACAGACTGGGAAGACCAAAGTGTTGTAACAACTACTACAATAAAGGACCTGGGCTGAAATCTAGAACAGAAAATGAAAATTACTGTAAGAAGCTCAAGACATCTGAAGCTCAATAAGATCAACATTTCGTTGTACTGAGTTAATACAGTAGCCTTGTGCTGCTGACCATTTTGCCAAGGGAATGCAATTTCTTAGCATCAAGGGAAACAAGCTAAATGGTAGTAAAGGTATCCCTGGATTATTTGCACAAAAGTTCTGCAATTTTAAAAATCATTATAGAACAACTTAGTTAAAGTGATTCAAAATACATAGACATAGCTTACTGAACAACATGAAAAGAGTTCAGTATTTGCCTTGTTACTACCCTGAAAGCTATGAATTAAGCCTGGAAAGTCCCCAACAGATTTATCCCTTAAATGCTTGTCTACCATTTTGTGGTACTGTTGTCAAGGTTGTAGGACATTTGGGATGTGGCACCTGGCTTTTAAAAGTAGGTCACTAGGGATGGGCCCTTGAAAGCTGTGGCCATGCCTGTTTCTTCCCTGTGTTCACCACTTCCTATGTGAGTAATAATGAACAAGTCACAAACATGCTTCTTAATCATAACCAGATCTACAAAGCTTCCCCCCTCCATGATGGACTGGAACTCTCTGAAAGGAGGGTCAGAATAAAATTTTCCTTTTTAAAGTCATTTTGTTTAGGTGTTTTGTCATAAGGACATGAAAAGTAGCTAATACACTGGTCCATGTTTCTTCTTTAACAATAGCAAACAGACTGTTTTTATGGGAGTTTGAATGAGTGCTTAGGGAGGACCCGGTCATGCTAAGGAATGATTCTAGAGAGATGAATGTGTTCCTGGGACTGAGTTCTATTATCCTAAATTCTTTACAGAAGTTAGATTAGATTTAATTGTAAAATGTACAGTTTAGGACTGTTATGTAAGTGTACATATTGAGGACCGAATCACCTATGTTGGAGCCATCTCTGGAGGAAACAGATTACCGATTATCACTCTCTCAACAACCATTGACTACCTGTAACTCTTTATCTAGAGGTATTGACATGCCAACATGGGCAAGGGAAATTCCGTGAGGTTGCATTACACCTTTATAGATTTATTTCTATTACATGTGCACTGGCGGTGTGTGTGTGTGTGTGTGGTGTGTGTGTGTGTGTGTGTGTGTGTGTCCATCAGTGTACTACCACATTGGATCTTCCTTTAACTGAAGTTACAGGAACTTGTCAACTTCCTGATGTGGGTACGAGAATCAAATTTGGATCCTCTGAAGGAGAGGTATGTACTTTTAACCACCAAAACATTTCTTACTCTCATATCCAACTTTTTTTAGAATACTACCTTATACTTCCAGGATAGTCTAGGTTTTAATAACTGTTTTGTACATGAAATCATAAAGGGAGCATCATAGTTTTTGTCAACTTGACATATAGACAGACAGACCTGGGAAGAGAGAATCTCAATTGAGGAATAGCCTTCATCAGATAGGGCTGTAAGAATGCCTGAAGGAAGATTTTCTTAAATACTAATTGATGGAGGACCCAGCCCTGGGCAGATGGGCTTGTGCTGTATAAGAAAGTTAGCCAAGCAAAACCAGAGGCAGCAAGCCAGTAAACAATGTTCCTCCATGGTTTCAGCTTTAAGCTCCTGCCTTGTGTTCTTCCTTTGGTGTCCTTCTATGACACACTATGAATAGTAAGAAAGAATAAAGCCTTTCCTCTACAAGTTGGTTTTGGTCAGCAATTAATCATAGCAGCAGAAAACAAACTAGAAGAGAGGAAAATGTGGTCTGTGTTTTTTTGTTTATTCTGTTTTGGTTTGGTTTTGTGTGTGAAAATTGACAACTCTCTGAAGAAGAATCGGGTAAGAGTAATGAAAAGCCATCATTTTATAATGCTAATAAACATAGTGTGATGTTTTGCTAGCCCATTTCTAGCTGCTCAATGTCTCCTAATTTTACTTGGCTTTCTGTATTAAATTATAAATCATTAACACTTTTTGTATTTCTACTTGATATGCGTTCTGGTTTAGTCACACAGAGCCAATCCCACTGCTCCTTAGAATTTAGATTTCCAATTGAATATAAGGTTAGGACATGTTAATATCACTAAATAATTGTGATATTCCAGTCTCCTTGAGCAGTGAATTGGTGGGAAAAAAGAATTGTTAATTATGGGTTTTGACTATTCCTGTTTTTTTCTAATGTTAATTGACTTACCAAGTTTTGGTTGTAATCAAATTTTGGAAATGTTTGCTGCTGCAGCAGAACTTTATTTTGCAAAATCCAAAGAAGTTTCCCGAGTCTAAAAGATCTTTGGAAAACCTGAGTAGTATAGACACAATGAAATAGAAATCTTTTGTGATAGACAAAAGTTCTTTTTTTTAAAATTTTATTTATTTAGTTATTTAAATCACATCATAATTTACTTATTTACACAGAGGTTATAAACACAAAAAGGCAGGACATGAGGAAGGGAATGGCACCGGAGCATAGGTGTTCAGGGGGAGTACAGATACCTTTCAGAACAGGGTATCAGCTGGGTGTAGGTTCAGGGACAGGTCACTATGACTCTGCCTATGATTCACTTGTCCTTATCTAAGTTGGTACTGTCCGCCAAGGCTGCCTATTTATAAGACCTATGACTACTAGGTCTGGTAAATTTCCACAGAAGCTGCCTGTTTACAATAGCTTATAGCCTTCTGTTTTCAGTGTTTTTCCACAGAGACCCAAGACTTTGTGTTAGCATGTATGTATGTCAGGCCAAATGCTGACCTTAGGTCTATGGCTGATTTTAGGCCTTTAGTGTATATGCAGGGCTGCTCCTGACATCACCTCCCTTCTCTAAGTATAGAAGGGCCTTGGCAATTCTATTCTTGCGAAGGTGGGGATAGAGGCCTGACCTCCAATAATTGAAGGGGACCTTGTAATGGCTCCGGTCCTCCTGTGGTTGTCCAGTGAGGCATGAAGGCCATACCCATCCCGATATCTTTTTCCTGGAGAGGGGATATGTTTGACATCAACCCTTATGCAGTCAGGCTTGTCCCTCAGGGAACCCAGATAGATATTTTAAACTTTTATTTATATTCCCTTGCAGTGCTTAGCCTCGCAGCCTAAGCAAGAATTCAGATCACCAGTCAGAGAGGGTTCTGGGTAGCCTCTCTCTGCTTGGTCTAGGGGCGGAAGTACCCTCTTTTAGGTTGGGTGGAGATGGGTTTGAGAAACACCCTGGATAAAGTAACAACCTCACCTTGAGTCTCGTGGTCCTCCATAGCTAACTTATGTAATGTATCTGAATAGGTTTTGCTACCAAATTATCTATCTGTTGTATAATAAAGTTAGTCACCCTATTTAAGGCATGGGACCAAAAGAATCAGCAAAAATACCCCAATTAATGGTCCCAAGATGGGAGGAAGTGGGGTTGACAACCATGGAGAGGTTGAAAAACAGTCCTTGTACCAGCTCTCCTCTTTCTCTTTCTCTTTCTCTTTCTCTTTCTCTTTCTCTTTCTCTTTCTCTTTCTCTTTCTCTCTTCTCTTTCTCTTTTTCTCTTTCTCTCTCTGTCTTTTCTCTGGGCCTTCTCTCACCTTTTTCATGTTCTCTTTAACCATCCCTGTCTTGTCTATGTAAGGCCAACATTCTTCTTTAAGGGCTGTACACAGTCAAGAGCTGTACACAGTCTTTTCTATTGTAGAAGAGTAAATCAAGTCGGATAAAGTTCTTTGCAGTTTTTGGAGATCATTTCAGACATTGAAACGAGGGATTTCTTCAGATTAGTGATGTCAGTCTCTAGCTGTTTGGTGTCCTTGTCAATGGCCCATCAAAGGTCTGAGTAGTATAAGTCTGGAGGGCAGCATCAGGATTATAGCTTCTACCAGCAGACATCATGGGTGTTTCATTTTTACCTGAGATACTGCTTGGGTCAGAGCTCCTGGGTGCCCCACTTCTGCCGGGTTTTGTGAGATTCAGTATGGAACTGCCGCCCAGGATCTGACAAAAGTTCTAAGATAGTTTAACAGTACTGCCCACAGTGACTTGCAGATTGTTGAGTATGATAACATTTCCATGAAGAAGATTTTGTAAGATGCATTTAAAACCAAGGTGATTACCCAGATGAGACCAATCTAATTATAACAGACTTTTAAAATAGGTGTTCTGAGTTTCTAGAGGACTCTAAGAACCCAGCCCATGCCAGATTGATTCTAGCCTTGTGAATTGCAGAGCACATTACCCAGTTGAATCTAATCTTCTCTGATTTTTAGAATCATGAGCTAATAACATGATATATGTTATTTATATATGAAAGATCCTAATGTTTTGGTAGCTTGTCACCACATCTACAGGAACGAGACTACTTCCAAAGTTGGAACAACTAGGCTTCCATTTTCATTCTCTCTCTCTCTCTCTCTCTCTCTTTTCTCTCTCTCTCTCTCTCTCTCTCATTTTTTTGATTGTTTGTAGCCATGGCTGTCCTGGAACTCACTCAGTAGATCAGGTTAGCCTCAAACTCAGAGATCTGCCTGCCTCTGCCTCCTAAGTGCTGGGATTAAAGGCATGTACCACCACCACCACCACCTCCTGGTCAAATAAACTTTTTTGAGATAGTGGAAATGTTCTATGTCTACAGTATTCAACATGGAGGCTGCTATGTAAAACCCCAAAATGGCTACTGAGCACTCAAGAAATAGCTACTGCTTCTGAAGAATGTAGGAAAACCAACTTAAGCTTATTCCCAACTTGCTTACAAATAAATGAGACTCAGACCATGGTTATTTTACTTGCCTTTGACAATTACTGGAAGGGTAACCCCAATATACTCTTCTAACTGCTGGCCTGGCTACTTCCCCAGCGATGTACCACATATACTTGCTGTTTCTTCACACCATGTGAGAGATGGACTTTGGTCCAACTCCCCTCATCTTGGCTTCCTCCTCTTTGTTGTTCCTCTTCCTCAGTCTCTCATCTTTCTCCTCCAACCAGATCACTCCAAAGCCACCAACCTCTAGTCCTTCCAGTAACTGTCTGTGGCCCATTTTATTTAACCAATTGTTGTAAATCAAGGAACAATGTTTGCACAACAGAAGCTTGTGAGCATGAGAAGTCACTCATAGGTCTAGACCTCCTGGTATAGAACATAGCAACAGACCAACCTTCAACAGAGGTACTATGGTTTACATGTAAATTATTTTTATTTGATAGAATGATTTTAGGTTCAAATATCAGCATCTGACTGTTGGCTGCCAAATTGGATATGACAGCTTTAGAAGGTATAAAGCAAGAAAAAGAATCATAGAAGAAGCATAATCAATATCTTTCTGCCAATTAGATCTATGGCTACAGAATGGCAGGTCTGTATGAGTGAATTTCCTGTTAGGGACAGGACTCAGCAGAAGCTGAATCTAAAGTCAAGGATACTACAGAGCTGATCTAAGCTCTGGAAAGCAAAATATGCAAATCAACTCTTTAGAGGCTATAAATACTGGATCTGGCTTTGTTAAGCAAAAAAGAGTTTCTCCATGCATGTATCATAAATTGAAATAGTTTTATTTTATATATTATTTTACAGCTTTAATAATTTAAAAATACTTTTCAGATTCAAATATATGTTGATCATAGTCTTTCCATCCTCAAGTCCCTCCAGATCCTCTCCCCCTCCCTACCCACTCTACTTTAAGTTCATTCTCAAAAAAGAAACAAAAATCCAATAGTAAAACAACCCCAAAACAAGAAAACAAAACAAAACCATATCCAAAAAGAAAAGACAAACAAAAAGACAAAACAAAATGACACCAAACAAAAGTACACACATGCACATGCACACTCACATGCAAATATACACAAAATTGTGGACTTCACTGTAAGTTGGTCCTGAACATACTCCTGAATATGAGACCTGTCCTGGAGTGATTGATGCACCCAGTATCACTCTATTGAAGAAAATTGATTTTCCCTCTCCCAGCAGGCATAAATGACAGTTCAGTTGTTAACCTTTACCCTAGTGGCTAGTCATTCATTCATTCATTCATTCATTCATTCATATTTTTTAAATATTTTCTTATTTATTCAGTTTACATCCTACTCAGTGGCCCCCTCCTGGCCACTCCCTCCCATAATCCTTCCACAATTCTACCCCCTTTCTCATCTGAGAGGGTAGGCCCCCCTGAGTATCCCCCTAACTCTGGCACATCAAATCTCTGCTGGGCTAGGCACATCCTCTCCCATTGAGGCCAGACAAGGCAGCCTAGCTAGAAGAACATATCTCTCAAACAGGTAACAACTTTTGGGATAGCCCGAGGACCAGTTGTTCAGGACCCATATGAAGATCAAGCTATACATCTGCTACATACATATGAAGGTTAGGTCCAGTCTAGTTAGGGGGACTTATTCCATAGACAGGAAACAGGTTTAGAGTTAGCCCCAACTACAGTTGTTGAGGGGCCCATATGAAGACTGAGCTGCACATGTGCTATGTATGTTGTGGGGTGAGGGGTAAGATCCAGTTTGTGTATGCTCTTTGGTTGGTGGTTCAGTCCCTGAGAGCCCCAAAGGACCAGGTTAGTTGACTTTGTTGGTCTTCCTGTGGAGTTCCTTTCCCCTTAAGGGCCCACAATCTTCCTTCTATTCTTCCATAAGAGTCCACAAGCTCCATCCACTGTTTGGCTGTGAGTGTCTGTATCTGTCTGAGTCAGCTGCCTCTCAGAGGACAACATGCTTCTGTCTGGAAGCATCACAGAATATCATTAATGGTGTCAGGGATTGGTGCTTACCCAGGGGATGGGTCTCAAGTTGGGATGGTTATTGGTTGGCCATTCCCTCAGTCTCTGTTCCATCTCCCATTACTGCATTTTTTGCAGAGACAGAATAAATTTTGAGTTGGAAGTTTTGTGGGTGGGTTGGTTTCCTTATGGCTCCACTGGGGTTCCTGTCTGGCTATAGGAGATGGCCACTTCAGGTGCCATATCCCCAATGTGGTGAGTAACAGATAAGGTCACCCCCATTGATTCTTGTGTGCCTCTCCTATCCCTGGTCTCTGTCACATTCTCGAGATGCCCCCCACCTCAATCCGTTGCAGATATCCATTCATTCTCATGGCCATCTGGCCATCTCTCCTGTCCCTCCCCACATTTGATCCTGAACCATCCCCATCCCCTTCCCTGTCCTGTCTTCCACTGAGTTCCCTCCCTCCATCTGCCTCTTATGACTATTTTATTCTCCCTTCTAAGTGATATTCAAGTATCACTGCTTGTGCCTTCCTTCTTGTCTAGCTTCTCTGTGTCTGAAGAATACATACTAGAAAACCAAGTTCTTCCTTTGCCCCTAGTATGATGTCATTAGAAAAATTCCTATGGCAACTTAAGTGCTTCAGGACATTAGAAGAAGTGCCATGTGAGCGGTTGAGAAGTCACATCTGTAAGGTAGCTCCAAACATTCTCCTCACAAATCCCTTACATTTATCCCTCAACCATGTTCTGTTGTTTCTGGGCATGATAATTTCTTTTTTTCCTAGAAATTTGGCCCATTTGAGGGTTTTTATGATCATGGCCATATATAAAGCTACCTGTTCCTTTTTTCTTTTATTCAAATATACTTTTATGAGGGTAAAAGAAATGTTATTGTAGTCTGTGGAAATTGCCTCCAGTGAGATGAACATATAATTAAATGCAGTCCAACTGTTGGTACTATTTTAGCACAATTGTGAAATACTAGACAAGATTTGCAATAGGCTGCATTCAAATGTGCATGTGGCTGTATCAGATATGGAAGGATAAATATCTTATTTAAGAGAGATACCTAAGGAATTTGTAAGCATAAACCTGTCTCATAATTCAGTACAAGGTAAAAACAAGGCTAAGAAGGAAGGACCAGGAACATTTCCCATCCTCGGAAAAGCACTAACCAGTGACACTGTCATTATTCCACCTTATTATTCTCTTCTTCAATTTTTTTAACCTCTCTTTTAAATAACAGAACTTCATTCTCTTATAGTTCTTTTTTTAACATTTAATTTTTATTTATGTGTGTGGATGTATGTTCCACACCTGAGCCCATGTCCATGAGAGTCAGAAGAAGGTGTCAGATCCTGTAGAACTGGAGTTAAAGTTGGTTGTGAACTGCCATGATGGCTGTGGAGAACCCATTCCATGTCTTTTGCAAGATCACTGTGTGCTGAATGACTGAGCCATCTATGCAGACACTACACTCACTTTTAAATTTCATGTTATTCTAAGGATTTTACTGGGAAAATATAAACAAATGTATATTCATCCCAAAGTAGGGTGCTGATGACAGCAAGAGAATTAATTCCATCTCAGTTTAATCATAGTAAAGTTACTTATAGAAGTGTGAATGACTCATATATGCTTCTGTATGATTGAAAATTCCAGTCTACCATGGGTAATAAGTATGCTCTGACTGCTCAGAAAGTCTCCTTCTACAAGCAATTGTTAACAGCCTTTAAAACTTGGAAAGGGTCCATGTGAATCTTGCTTCACAAGTTTATAAGCCTTATTAAGTTTATAATTCCTAGGACAGAATGTTTCCATTGGGTAGATTATATATGTATATATGTATGTGTATATGTGTATATTATATATTATGTATTATACATTATACATTATATATTATATAGTTTAATTTAGAAATATATATATATATATATGTATATACATTCATAGAAAGTTGGAATTAGACAAAACTTTAAGAACACTTCCAGCTATAAAATTTGTATTCCAGTAATTCTATACAGAAAAAAAAATCCTCTTGTCCATTTTTGATGGCTAAGAAAGTTAAAGATTAGTATTAAAAAGGAACAGAATCACCTACTTTCCTGATTTGGCAAACTTTATCTTTAAATGGCTATTTACGTTCCCAAGTAATCAATAGTCAAAAATAATCCTGTGCTTTAAATAAATGCAATGCCCACTTGACACCCCACTCCTCTTCTTTTTCTTTCTCTTATTTATTTATCTCCATTAATTAATTTGTACATTTTACATCCAGATTTTAGCCTCTCTCCTCTCAGTTCCCCCTCAGACAGCTCTTCCCCCTTGCCCCTCCCCTTCTTTGAAATGGGGAAATACCCTCCCCCCCATATACCAATCCACTCTGGCACATCAAGTCACTGCAGGACTAGGCACATCCTCTCCCATTGAGGCCAAACAAGGCATCCCAGTCAGGAGAACGGTATACACAGGCAGGCAACAGAGTCAGGACAGCTCCCTTTGCAGTTATTAGGGGACCTACATGAAGACCAAGCTGCACACCTGCTATATATTGGGGGTTGGGAAAGTCTAGGTCCAGCCCATGTATGCTCTTTGGTCGGTGGTTCAGTCTCTGAGATCCCCCAAAAGATCAAGTTTAGTTGAACCTGTTGGTCTTTTTGTGGAGTCCCTATTCCTGCCGGGATCCTCAATCCTTCCCTCAACTCCCCAACTACAGTAATATTCCCTGAGCTATGCCCAATATTTGGCTTTGGATCTTTGAATCTGTTTTGGTCAGCTGTTGGGTGGAGCCTCTCAGAGGACAGTCATGCTAGGCTCCTGTCTATAAGCATGATAGTGTCAGTGATTCATTCTTACCTATGGAATCTATCTCAAGTTGGGGTAGTCATTGGTTGATCATTCTCTCAGTCTCTGCTCCATTTTTGTCCTTGCACTTCTTGTAGGCAGGACAAATTTTGGGTAAAAGTTTTTATGGGTGGGTTGTTGTTCTTATTCCTTCTCTGGGTGTCCTGCCTGGCTACAGGAGGTGGGCACTTCAGGCTCCATATCCCCCATTGCTAGGAGTCTCAGCTAGAGTCACCCTCATAGACTCTTTGGAACCTCCCCCATCCCAGGGAGATGACGCTTCCTTCAACCTCCACACCAATGCCAATTTCCATTTACTCTCCTGACCCTCTCCCTGCATTTTTTACACCTAATTGACCCACCCCATTCCCCTTCCCATTTCCTCTCCCACCCAGTTTCCTCCATCCATCCACCTCTGGTGACTATTTTATTTCTCCTAAATGAGATTCAAGCATCGTCCCTTGGGACCTCCTTGCTAGTTAGCTTTTGGGTTTTGTAGATTGTAGTAAGGGTATCTTGTACTTTATGTCTAATATCTATCTACTTATAAGTGAGTATATACCATGCATGTCCTTTTGAGGCTGGGTTAACTTACTTAGGTTGATATTTTCTAGTTTCATACACTTGCCTGCAAAATTTATGGTGTCCTTGTTTTCAATTGCTAAGTAGTAGTTCACTGTGTAAATCACCACATTTCCTTTATCCATTCTTCAGTTGAGAAACTTCTGAGTTGTTTCCAGTTTCTGGCTATTATGAATAAAGTTTCTATGAACATAGTGGAGCAAATGTCTCTATTGTATAGTGGGGCATCTTTTGGGTATATGCCCAGGAGTAGTATAGCTGGATCTTGAGGTAGAACCATTCTCAATTTTCTGAGAAACTGCAAATTTATTGTAGAAGTTTGTACTCCCACCTACAATGGAGGGGTGTTTATTTTATGTGTATGGATGTTTTCCCTGAATGTATGCCTCTGCACCATATGAGTTCAATTCCCATACAGGCAAGAAGAAGATGTCAGATACTCTGAACCTGGAATTACAGGACAGTTGTGAGTGCTGAGAATTGAAGCTAGGTCTTCTGAGAGAGCAACAAGTGTTCTTAACCACTGAACCATCCCCAACTCCTTACTCTTTATTTTCATATTCTCCTACCTAACTGAGGAAAAAAAAAAACCCAAATCTTTAGGTTTTAGTGTTTATAACTTTCATTCTTTTTAAAAGACTATTGAACCCAGGGCTTAATTATCTCCATGTCCATGAATGAGATGAGGAATTTGATGTACAGAAAATTAATGTTTCTGATTCTGAGTCAGTGAGTGATGTAGCTGTGTCTATATCCAGCTCTCCTGTCTCTAGTTCTCTTGTTCTCATATTTTGAATTAGAACACTTATGTTGTTGGGCAATTACTTTGCACAGGATATTACTTTTGTTAACTGGAAATCAAGTTAAAGAAAGTATATGCATCTTGGTCATGGCCTAAGATCTAGGATGTGGAGCTAGGATTAGATCTCATCTCTGTTTATTTGACTTTAACTTTGTGTTCATCACTGTTATATTGTTAATTATTGTTTTTTTTTTTTAGCCTGCTTATGATTTGCTAAGCTTCTTTAAATTATTATGCTTTATTTACTTTTTTTTTTTTTTTTTGAGACAGAGTCTCACTTTGTAACTCTAGCCTGTCTGGAACTCATTATGTAGAACTCACAATAAGTACATGATGATAAAAAAACTAAGAAGGAAATGTTAAGCTAAAGTCAACTGCTCTAAGCTTCACAATGGATAGCTTCAGTTCCAGCCTTGACCTCACTTTTGCGCATGTGCTATTCTCTGGTGTTTTGTAGTGCAATTCTAGGATGCTCTTTTCCAGATGGTCATCCATTCCTTCAAGACTCTCTTGGATGGAGGGTGTAGCTGAGTGGTAGACAATGAGATTAGCATTTTTGAAGCTCTGGGTTATGTCTCCAGAATTGAATAAAGAGATGAGAAACAAAAAGAAAAGAAGTATTTCCTCATAGAGGAATATAGACAGGCAACAAGCAATTCTAGCCAGTATTAAAAATCAAAGGGTTGGCTATGCTATGTGGAAATAAGTGGAGGATTGAAGGTTATATAGTCAAATAATAATGCACTCCTTGTTGGTATGGTAGTTTTGTTAGAATGTTCTCACGATATATTATAGATATAATTTTCTAGATTTACATTTGTAAGTAGAGAGGCCTCCCAAATTTCAACTTAAACCACGAGTCTTAGAATATTTGAGCTTGACTAGATCTTTAGAGTTCATAAGGAATGTGAGAGTCAGGTAGGGATAGATAACTTACCAAGCTTTTAATGTGACCGTCTATCAACATATAAAAATAATCTAACTGCACAACCAATATTCTCAGGAATAAAATTTCAAAAGATTTCTCTACATGGAAATACCTGAAAAACTTCCCCCAGATTTGTGCTGCCTAGGTACCACTTCCAAAGACATTTAATTGTTACCCTGAGGTATACGCAGGTTCCAACATCACCAGTTTTGAAGGTCAACTGTATATTTGAAAAACAGCCAAATACAGATTCAAATCTCTTCTCTCTTATTAGATGATGTGGCTTTGGGTAAGTTAATCTTTCTGAGCCTTGAATTCTCCAGTTGTATAAAAAAGATCCTCATGGTAGCTTTTGCATATGAGTTTTGTAAAGATTAAATGAGATAAGGTCCATATCACTTACAGCAAGATGCCTAAACTAGAATAAGGAGTGGCATTGTTATTATTATTACTACCAGTATTTATAACTATAGATTTTGATAATAATTTTTACCACTGTATTTATAAAATGGCTATTTTATGATTGGCTAAATATTAGGCAAACTGTACAGTTTGAAGCTAAGTGGTCTTGGTGCATCTATATGTAGTGTGACCTATTTCAAAAATATAGAGCCCAACTACAAACTGGGAAGAAATGTTCAAAATAGGACTGTTACTTACTTAGTTATTTCATAAAAATCATAATTCTGAATTCAGAAGGAGGCATATACATATATTGTTTCTCCTGTGAGGTTTCATATGAGTGATTCATGTTCAAATTGTCTCTGGACAGACTTAAGGCTGCTACACAGGCAGAACCAGGGAACAGAGAGGCATCTGGGTTGAACCAGCCTCAGGCATATAAAGAGGCTGCTATAGGGCAGAGGAAAAAGAACATTACTGAGAAGGAAGATCACACAGAATGTGAGAGTGGGCTCTTAAAACCCCATTCCATATTCCTTTTTTCTGTTTTGAAGATTTTCTTGGACTTTGGAGAACAAACACAACTACAAATACAACAAAGGAAAAACTTCCTGCATGGCATGATATACATGAAGCATTTGATCATCAATAATCCAAATATGCTACCCACAGGGATCCTTAGATCTTTTGGAGCAATAGGGTACTGAGGCAAATTGACTTTCTTTTGGATTTTAGCTCCAGACTCATAAAACAACTGTTCAAAATGTGGGCAAAATATTTTTGTTAACTAATATATTATTCATTGTGTATGGTTGGGTGTACATGTAAGTGGTGGGTGTATAAAAATACAGATTTTTGCATGAGTGGAGACCAGAGGTGGATGTTGGATACCTTCTACTATTGGTATTCTCATTATTTTATCTTTTGAAACAGCATCTCTGAATGGTTCTGAACCTGTGGGTCATGACCCTTTGGGGGGGGTCACATAATAGATATTTATATTATGGTTTATAACTAGAAAATTACAGTTATGAAGTAGCTACAAGAAAATTTTATGGTTGGGGGTCACCACAACATGAGCAACAAAGTTGCAATGTTAAGAAGCTTGAAAATCACTGCTTTAACTGAACCCAGAGCTCACTGATTGTCTAGACTGACAGCCCACTATGTTCTGGGAATCTGCCTATTTATGCCCCTCCCTTGACAGCATTTGCAGCTAATATAAAAAATATTCAGAGCATTTAAATTGCCCACATTTGAAAGTGTACATTTCACATATAGGTAATAATAGTTAATGTAGAGAGACTGACACCAAGATCTTAATAGTAACAATATCATGCTTGTTAGTAGGGCAGTTGATACATTCACCAAAATTCCCAAAACCTGGGGTTGACTAACAAAAAGTGAAGAAACAGAATATTTGCTCTTACTATTGTTGAAGGGGTTACTGGAAAATGTAATCTCTTTTATGTATGCATTTTAAAATATAAATTTCAATTAGCTCATGGTTGTTTCTTGGTAAACTCACTGAAGCAAAGTCAACTTCTGAATGCAAGTCTATTATCCTAGTCTAGAGAATTATTTCCATTAAATTGACTTGAAATCATTTGGTGAGTCATGTTTATGACAATACTGGACCTCAAGAAATATTGGAAGAACATTCCTTTCTAATTCAATGGGACCAGTATTTCTAAGACCATCTTCCATAATTCTCTTTAATTATTAGTCAAAATATATAAACATACACACATTGCTAGTAATAAGTCTCAGATAGGAAGAAAATGAGCTTACCCATCTTCCAGGTGGCTGACCACCTAGTTTTCAAATGCCTTTGCTGACACATAAAACTTTGTGGGCCTGTTTTACCAGAGATAAGGAGGAAAGCTAATTAAGAGCTGAGCCATTTCGTGGGGAGTATTGTAAACTTCACCATCTCTTAACTGTTTTTTTTTTCCCATGCTTTAGAAAGTAAGACCCTGTTCTGTGCTTAGATAACCATTTCTTTAGTTCCTTTCAGAAAGGCCCTTGTTTGACCTTAGTTACAAATGACACATGGCACATGGCATATAGTCATTATGTGCCAAATCAGATAGAAGTTGGGAGAAAGTGGTGATCCTTTTATCCCAACGTCTTATTTTGCACTAATAATTTATCTTAAACACAAATTTAGATGGCCATATTGCCAAACATCCTGTTGGGTGAGGGTAGGGGGTGAACCTATATAGACAGTCATCCAAGTTCAACATTTTCAGTAATTACTTATGCTTCCCATCACCCCACCCCCCTTACCCTTACTTAAGTTGCAGGGTAAATATCTTTCCTTAAATGGTGTTGATGGAACTTTGCGAGTTTGAGTTAATTTCAGTACATTCAGTACTAGAACTAACTGCTGTCATTTTCAAACACCCAGAAGAATACCTTGCGTAGGCACAATCACTCTGCAGCCCACTCAGTAACATGAGTAATGATCTTTAAGTGAACTATATCAAGGCTGTAAGGGCTTTGGATAATTTAGACAGGAAAATTGGAGCAAGTGTGCAGTTCTTTAAAAAAAAAATCACTCTGATTTGCTTAGTGGAACTACATGATCTTTTACTGCCAGTGCCTCTCATGGGGTGCAAAAATAGATTTTCCTACACACCAAACCAGGATGGCTGTGTGTGTGTTTGTGTTATATGTGCACTTGTGTATATATATGTACAATGTAACTGCAGAGATTAGAATGGTACATCAGCATTTTCCAAGACTCATGAGTAGTCAATACTGAAAGAGGAACATTTATAACGCTTTTCTACTGCTTCTTAATGGCTTAAGGTTATCCTGGGGTAAGTTTCTGACCTCAACTGGCTTCTGATGCTCTGCCAACTTGACACTAAAACCCTTTAAAATGGAGTAGTTTTGTCTTGTATTACTTAATATCCCACTCAGTACCTCCTTGAAAAATGACAGACAACAGGGTAATTTTTTCCCTTTTTACAGTGAATCATTCTACAATAAAGGATCACAGACTCCAGAGAGAAAATCAAATAGCAGCCATAAAAGATGTTGACTGAGAGAGAAGGGGACATTTTGGGTGGCAGGGAGAAAAGGCATTTCGTAGACATTTTCTCATTATACTTTTATCTCAAAGATTTAGGTTTTCATAGATGTTGGCTAAAAAGAATAGGCCAGAGTACTGGATAGTATTCTAGGGAAGAAAGCCAGTATAAGTTTTAGGAGCTGATACTAGAGTTCTATTTTTTCAAAATGGAAAATATTGTGGAAGCAACTGTTAAGTTTTGGCTTGGAACATTCATTTCTTATATTTTCTCTATTTTTGTTTGTGCCAGAGCCCTGAGAACTGAGCCACATTGATGGTAGCATCCTTGCTTTTTAGATACCCAAAGTGAGGTCAAAGGAGTAGATGGGAGGTCATACAGGTAGTTTATGGTCATGTGAAGACTGATTCTGTTTCCAATTTTTCTGTTCCTTCTACCTTTAATACAAAGTAAGTCACACCTCCCTCCCAGGGACCAGGTTTTGACCAAGAAGGATGAAGACTTTTTCTATAAACTGTAACCCATCCCTTCTATCCTCATGGTAGTTGTTTTTTTTTTTTTTTCTTCAGCGTCTTGTAAGCAATGACTGTGTTCCTGTGAGCATGCCACTGCTCGTTCCTGAGCTCCCTTTGGACTATCTGTAAAGTAAGAATAGGGTCAGATGTTCTCTGAGCTCTTGTTCAGCTCTGACCTATAATTAACAGCCAATGAGGTGTGCAGTGTCCTAATTATGGACACACTATTTGATTATTTTTATCTCTATAGCTCTTGTGCTAGAGATATCACTGTTGTATGCATGTGTGAATCAATGAGTTGATGCTTAAATGCTGACTTTGTAGTAGTGACTATAACTTGGACAAGGCAAACTTTGAAGCTATTTTTTTTTTTTCACAATCAACACAAGGGATCCAGAAAACAGTTTCTCATGCTACATTATGACCATCTGCCCTGTACTAGTAATACTAAATGATCATGATGGTCCATGAAGGGAAAGTGGAAGCACATTTGTTCTTTCTGTCCATAATTGCCCTGACATTGAGTCCCAGAAACTATGCACACTAAGTTTCTCCCTGAAGAGATGATTCAGCAAGCACAAACACTTATTGATTTTATATAGAACCTGAGTTCAAGTCCCAGCATCCAATGGATGATTTATCAACATCTATAACTACAGTTCCAAGGAATCTGCTGTCCTCTTTTGACCTCTGCAGATACCAGGTATGCATGTGGTACACAGACATATATGTAAGCAAAACATTCATATGCATAATATAAATCTTACAATTTTATATTAAAAATACCTCTTTCTCTTTTGGTAATGAATAACTGTATGTGTCATCTTGTCTGGCCCCAATGAGGCTGATGTGCCTTTTGTTTTTGTCTGTTACTAGATTAGTCATCTTCAACTTTCATTTTTAGGGGACAATTTAGACAGATTGCATTGTATCAGAACTGAGTTAACAAAGACTCTTTTGTTGTCCTGCACAAAAGCTGTATTTCACTAAAAATTACATTTTTGACTAAAAAATGTTTAGTTGCTTGTGTATCTAATTAGGAAAAAAAAGACATCTGGATAATAACCGCATCACACCTGGGCAGTGTGGCAGGGCAGAAAACATAGTAGTTTAGCATTCAGTCTGGGGATGAAATCTCAACTTGGGTAAGTTACTCAATTCTCAGAACTATAGCTAACTCATAGGCTAAAATGAGGATTATCATGATACCCCCAAGACATTTTGTAATTTATTAAGAGTATCTATCACAGTACCTGTTAGAAAATAGTGCTGAGTAAATAGTTATTTTGTCAAAGGAGATGAACAGTTATCATAAAGGAATGTTTCTATTGCCACAAGTATTTCAAGGGCTACACATGAAAAGGAGCTCAGGGCTTGCTTGTTCCTGTTTCCAGGATCTGGGGTAAACTCAATACTCTATGATTTTTCAGTTACATTAACAAATGAGCAACCAAGAAATGAAATAGATTTTTGTAGGTGTTACTACCATTTCTGTTTATCAGTAATCTTCAATTTCAAGATTTTGTGACTTGCTCAACTACTAAGTTGACAAAACCGAGAGCCATACCTATTAGATTGGGGATCAATAACTATTTTTTTCCATCAAATTTAAAAGCATTTGAGGTTTTGTATATATATATATATATATTATATATAATATATATATATATATATATATGTAAATTTAATCTGTAAATTTTGTGTGCATTGGTGCATGTATGTCTGTGTGAGGGTGTCATATTATCTCCTAAAATAGTAGTTACAGACAGTTGTGAGCTACCAAGTGGGTACTGGGGATTGAATGTGGGTCCTCTAGAAGAATAGTAATCTTGAGCATTTGTTTTTTAAGGACTTATTAATTGGTTCATTGCTCCATTATGTCATTCATCTTATTTGTTCATTCAACACACTTTTAAGTTGAACAGTAGAGACTTTGAAGAAAAGTGTGGTTAGGTTAGGTTCTTGATGCTGTGGCCTCTTCTGCTGTCTTTATGTTGTATTTACTCAGAGTACTATAGATTCTATGTACTATGATTTCTATTCTTTGGTAACTGCATTATCAGAAAAGAAAGAAAACACATTCTTTCCTGACAAACTTCTCAGTCACAACGTATAATATTAGTCAGGGTTCTCTAGAGTAGCAGAGCTTATAGAATGAACCTCTTTTCTTTTTTCTTTACTTTTTCTGTCTTTTTGTCTTTAACCAAAAGTATTTTATTTTATTTATTTACATTTCAAATACTGTCGCCCTTCCCAGTGCCCCCTCCATGAGTCCCCCACCCTTCCCCTTCCAATTTACCTCTAAGAGGGAGCTCACCCACCTACCCACCCACCTACTCCACCTCACTCCTCTAGCACTCCCCTTCTCTGGGGCATCAAGCTTCCATAGGACCAAGGGCCTCTCTCCATTGATCCAGATAAGGCCATCCTCTGTTACATATGTAGCTAGAGCCATGGGCCCATCCATGTATACAATTTGTTTGGTGGCTTAGTCCCTATGAGCCTGAGGGGTCTCGATAGTTGATACTTTGTTCTTCCAATGAGGTTATAATCCTCTTCAGCTCTTTTGCTTCTTCCCTAACTTTTCCGTAGGGGTCCTGGGCTCAACCCAATGTTGGCTGTATTTGCATCTGTTTCAGTCAGTGCTGGTAGAGCCTCTCAGAGGACAGCCACATCAAGCTCCTGTCTGCAAGCAAATTTTGGCATCAGCAATATTGTCAGGGTTTAGTGTCTGTGTATAGGATGGATCCCAAGTTGGGGCAGTCTCTGCTCCATATTTTGTCCCTTCATGTCCTTTAGATGGGAATAATTCTGGGTCAAAAATTTTGAGATGAGTGGGTGGCTATATACATAGAAAAGGGATTTATTAAATCACTTATGGGCTGTGGTCCAACTAATCCAACAGTGGTGGGCCATCAACGGAAAACCCAATAATCCAGAAGTTGCTCAGTTCACAAGGCTGGATGTGGTTGTGTGAATGAAAATGGCCCCCATAAGCACATAGGGATTGATGCTATTAGGAGGTGTGACCTTGTTGAAAATGTATCACTTTGTTGGAATGTGTCACTGGAGGTGGGCTTTGAGGTTTCAGATGCTCAAGCTAGGCCTAGTGTCACTCTCTCTTCCTGATGCCTGCTGATCTGGATGTAGAACTCTCAGGTACCTATTCAACAACATGTCTACCTGTATACCACTATGATTCCCACCATGATGAGAACGGAATAAACCCCCGAACTTATAAGCCAGCTCCAACTGAATGTTTTCTTATAAGATTTGCCATGGTCATGGTGTCTGTTCACAGCAACAGAAATTCTAAGACACCAAATGTTTCAGCCAGTCTTCAATAGATACTGGGATTCCAAGGAAATAGGCTTTAATGCAAGTGATGAAATTGATACACTATCAAGGCCAGGGGAAGCAAGCAAAGAACAAACGTTCCCTTCTTCTATGTCCTTATATAGGATTCCAGTAGAAATTGTGGCCAAGATTAATGGTCTGTCTTCCTGCCTCAAGATCTGGATCAAAGGAGCATGTCTTGCTATCTCAAAGGTCCAAACTAAAAACTTCAAGCCAAGCCAAGCCAAGTCAAGCCAAGCCAAGCCAAAAAAAAAAAAATTCTCACAGGTGTGTCCTCCATTTCTAGATTGAAGTTCATTCCAAATAAAATCAAGTTGACAACTAAGAATAGCCATCACATCTATGTTATTGATTGACTGAGTCCAGTAGTCAGTTCTTTTGTGGTACACAGAGAAGGAGTTCCTTGACATTATGCCTATTTCTTATATTTTTGGTTGTAAGCCTAGCCTTTAATGGCTGAGCCATCTCTCCAGCCCTATGCTCATTTCTAAAAACGATTTATTTATTTATTTGTTTGTTTGTTTGTTTATTTATTTATTTATTTATTTATTTATTTATTGTGCTTGCACATGTTTCTGCATTGGCACAGCATGTGGAAGTTAGGAGATCAGCTGCAGGAGTTGGATCACTGCTTCCACCATGAAGGTTCCAGGTATTAAATTCAGGTCTTCAGTTTGGGCAGCAAATACCTTTATCTGCTGAGTCATCAAACTGTCTTCATTGTGCCCATTTTTTTTTTTTTTTTTGCATTTTCATTGAATATGTTGTGGGACATGCATACAACAGCATACATGAGGAGGTCAGAGGACAACTTGAGGCAACTGATCCTCTGCTTTCTACCATGTGTGTCCAAGGGATTGAACCCAGGTCATCATGTTTTGGTGGCAAACCACATTTATCTGCTGTGTCCATGTGCTGGCTCCATTGTGGTCATTTTTACTAGTTGCTGTCTGTTCCCCATACCGTGCAACTGATGATGTCTCTATTTTTTACACTTTTAAAGAGTTTAAAATTTAAAATTTTTTGTGTGTGACTGTTTTGCCTACATGTATATATGTGTACCATGTATGTGTTTGGTACTCACAGAAGTCAGAAGTAGGCAACAGAGCTCCTGGAACTGGAGTTATGTTTTTGAGTTGTTATGGGAGTGCTGAGAATCAAACCTAGGTCCTCTGAAAGAACAATGAATGCCCTTAAACATTGACATAAAGTGTATACATATTTTCTGTTTAATTAAAAAAAATGTTTTTAGTATATCCTGAAGCCCAATACCTCTTAATAGTTACCATTAAGTCTATTCAACTGCTGTGAACAGTTTGTACCAGATAATGAGTTACTGTCCAAAGAGATGTTGCTTCCCATCAGTCTTTCCATATTTTAAAGACCATTTGATTCTCAAAAATTAAGACTCCCCCTACCATACACATTGTCCCTGTTTCTTTAATGGTTTGCACATCCTACTCTGTCTCTCATGGGAAGAAAATTAACACTATGTTTACAGTGATAGGGCAAAAAGTCTTAGGTAATAATTTATGAGATGATGAAGGGGAAATAATTCTTCTTTTGAGGAAAAGAAAGCACCTAGATTTCCAGGTCTCAAACAAACCCCTCAGAGTAGAATTTAATATATCCTGATAGTCACTCATGGCTAAAACCAAGCAATAAAGAAGATCATTTTCAGACAAAAACAGACACTGCCATATTCCTTTGGGAACTGGGTAAAAATGTCTCAATACAGAGATTATACTGAGAGGAGAAATAAAATGTCAATTTTCTTATATGTAGCAATCTATTCTAGGGACAGGTGGTAGAGATCTGGATGGGTACTGGGGAATGACAATGAAAAATTACAAAGATAGTTTGGAGTAAGAAGAATTTGCATTTAGAGATATAACTGGTAATTTTGTACAGTACTATTGCTATAGTGTATAAACAATTTTAACCAGGCCTGGAGGGAAAGTCATATTAGTCACTTATGAGGATGAGTCAGGAGGACCATGAGTTTGATGTTAGCTCCGGAAATTTATCAAGATTCTGCCTCGAAAAATAGTCCTGAGACTGTACCTGCATGAAAGAGTATATGTGAGAGAGACTAGGTTCAGTCTATAGAGCCACAAAATATCATCTTAAAAGTAGCAACTTTGCATTATTGATATCTGGATGGAATATTACACATATACAACATCCATGTACAGAAAAAAGTGTTATATATTGTCATAACCTGAACTATTGTATGGTTCCCTGCCACCTTCCAACAGTAATGGATAAACATCTGGCATACAGCAATGGCTTGGAGCTCTCATGTGCTCTCTTCAAACACACAAGAAGAGGGCTTCAGATTCCATTATAAATGATTGTGAGTCACCATGTGGTTGCTGAGAATTGAACTCAGGACCTCTAGAAGAGCATCCAATGCTTTTTTACCACTGAGCCATCTCTCCACCCTCCCCTTTTGTCTTAATATCATAGTCCTTTTTCTTCTAACTGGTACGTAGTAGCTGGTATGTGGCAGAATGGACTTGAATCATAGTTTGCTTGAGTCCAAGTCTTGTATTCATTATAGCACACTAAGTAAATATACTGTGAATGAGGTGGCCTATAGGATTATCAAAAGTTGGTTAAAAGACTAAATTAAACAAAATTATCCTTTCAGTGTCAAATATTTCCTTCTGTGTTCTAGTCACTGACAATAGCCATGGAAATAAGAGTCCCACCAAACACCAGGGTTAAGCATTTATTTAGTATGGTAACACATGTTTCTTATTCAATTTCCTAGATACATGCTGAGATAGCCAGTAGATTGAGAGGGAAGTCATAGTTTTGTTTTGAAGCATTGTGACTCCAGGTCAACTCACTGCCTCTGTGTTTAGTATAGAAGGCAGAGGAACATTGTGAATTGTGTTTATAATTTACAATAGAAATCTAACTTGAATTTATGAACCTGGACACACATGTTAATGATACAATGATGTTACTTGTATTCATACTTTATTGCAATGCTTTTTTAAACTTTAAAATATACTTTATTAATTAGGAGATTCAAAAGCCTAGGATAAAATAAATAAACAAATTTTTAAAAAGCCTAGATTATATGTTGGAGCATCTTCTGGGTATATGCCCAGGAGTGGTATAGCTGGGTCCACAGGTAATGCTATGCCCAATTTTCTGAGGAACCACCAGACTGTTTTCCAGAGTGGTTGCACCATCTTGCAATATCACCAACAATGGAGGAGTGTTCCTCTTTCTCCACATCCTCACCAGCATCTACTATCACCTGAGTTTTTGATCTTAGCCATTCTGACTGGTGTGAGGTAGAATCTCAGGGTTGTTTTGATTTGCGTTACCTGATGACTAAGGATGTTGAACATTTCTTTAGGTGCTTCTCAGCCATTCGAGTTTCCTCAGTTGAGAATTCTTTGTTTAGCTCTGTACCCCATTTTTAATAGGGTTATTTGGTTGTCTGCAGTCTAATTTCTTGAGTTCTTTGTATACATTGGATATTAGCCCTCTATTGGAGGTGGGGAAAATGGGGTAAGGAGATAACATCTGAAATGTAAATGAAATATCCAATTTAAAAAAAATTTTTAAAAGCCTAGGATAACATAAAATGCATTACGTCATTTTTTGATATTTATGTCTCTTAATTGTGTGTTTATTTGAAAATAAAATTATAACTACACCATGCCCTCATTCCTTTTTCTTCCTCTAAGCCCTTCATTTTTTCTTTAATTCATGGCCTTCTATTCTTTGATATGGATGTATATTAATATAAATATATATGTATAAAATATGAATATAATTTGCTCACTCTGTGTAGTATTATACATAAATATGGATATATATGGATATTGATACAGTGTACACAAACATGTCATATTCATAACTCAGGCTTTTCTGGCTGTATATAAATAAACCTTCAATATCATTGAATGGTGTGTGTGTGTGATTTCAGGGATAACCAAATAGTATTGGATAATCAAGTAAGGGGTTCATCCCTGGGAAAGACAATTTCTCCTTTTCTCAGCATGCTCTAGTTGCCTGTAGTTCTTTGTGTAGTGTTCTAGTCTCCAGGGCTTTCCCGTATGTATGTTGGCATATCTCTTATTATTGTCCTTGTTTTGGTCTTGTGTAGTCAGCCATGTTGTTGAGATTTCATGGCCATAGCTCCCCTCTCATTTCTATGGAACCTATCTGCCAGAACATGATCATTCTACTGTGTGTATGATGAGGGTACAATGGACCACAGTGCTTTACATGTGCTTCTCCTCTTGAATATATATTCAACACGTGTGTGTGTGTGTGTGTATATATATACATATATGTATATATATACCTTTAATGATTCCAGAGTAAAAGTCTCCAAAACTTCAAGATCACCCTGGCTCCGTTTGGTTTGTAGTGTGAAATGTCTTGCCTAATGCAAAAGTCAGAGGCCTTGATATCTGTCAACCTCTGGTAATATAAACTTACTATTCCTAATTGGAAACATTTCACTGAAGTATGAGATGTATATTTAGGATATTTTGGTTGTTATGAACTTGAATTTGTTTTAAGCTGTCATCATTCTGAATGCCATCACTAGCAGTACAGAATCCAAAGACTGGTGTGAATGCTTTTAGTCAATAACCCTGTTCATCTGAGAGGGAGTGTATTGACATCACTTCTTTAAGCCTTCAATAGACACGGCCAGAAAAGCCTGAGTTATGAATGTAACATGTTTAAGTACACTGTATGAATATCCATGAGGTAAAGTGCCATGCCAGGGGTAGGACTTCAGGCTTGGTTCCACAAGTGTGCCAGGGATTTTTTTTAGATGACATAGGAAAGAAAACAGAACTGTAGGAAAGTTGTCAATTATAAAGGTCAGTACATTATTGCTTTTATGAAAGTCACCACTGTAGGCTGTTTTTCTTTGATGGAGATTTCAAGAAAGTGTGCTATTCTTAAGTGTAAACCAACAGTCCTCTGAAAGTTTCATTTCCATATATTATTTAAATTTATAGAATTTCCTCTCTGCCCTTTTATCCTTTTCTTATTGTGTTTTCCCCTTCCTGTTCCTCTCACGTCCTGGGTATTGATAAGTCTTGTTTACCTTTCAGTTCACAGACACTCTGCTGTGTACTTCTCACTTTTGCTTGTTGTCACAAAGTCTGTGAAAAATTCATCAACATGAAATACTAGCTCATCCTTTGTTACAAAAGCAGCCTTGTGTGTCATATGAAGAAAGAGCTAAGCTATGAGCATTTAAGGGCTTGCTTTTCTATTAAAAACATCTTTATCCATTTATTGTGTATATGAATACACACAAGCCCCAGAGATCAGAAGATAACCTACCAGAGTCAGTTCTTTCTTTCCACCATGTGGGATCAACTCAGGTTCTGTGCCCATGCCTTTACCTACCAAGCCATCTTGCTGGCCTAGCTGCTTCCTTCTTGATGCGCCAATCTTGGGCCAGAACTATGGTGAAGCAGAGTGAGGAATTTGAAAAATGAGAAATAGTTCTGTCAGTGTCTGTAAGTACCAACCAATGAGCATCCCTTCTGGGTATGGTGAATGTCTTTTCATTATGGATGAACTGAGAGAGAAGATGCATCTAATTATTTCAATGAGATAAGTACTTGCAACTATGGGAAAAATCCAACTTCTTCAGTATTTCTTAGCTCCACAGTGGTAATTTATGGTGTCTGTTCATTCCATTTTCCTCTTGCCGTTATAACTGCCTGACATGGTTTAAACTTTCCCTCAATAGTAATGGGATGATGTTTTCCAATTGGTAGTCAGGACACATTGTCTGATAAATTCCAATGTACTTAACAAGATAATGAAATAGAGTAATTGAATTCCAGACTGTTGTCCACTTTGCAGATAGCATTCTTCTTAGACAAACAAGCAAGCTCAAATGTGTCAATGTGAAAAGCTTTGCAAAGGCTCCTATTCCATGTGACAGAAGGTGATGTGCTTTACCAATTGGTCTTATACTTATACTTGTGTCAGTTGCTGGAATTACAGGTAAGAATAAAAGGAAAAGTCCTTTAGGAAGAAAGGTACCATCTTGAATTCTGTAACCATAAAGGATATGGCACAGGGCACTTGAAATATGTCCCTTTACATATTGTTCATAGTTAGCATGTAAAATCTCAGAGGAACGTAACCCTTTAGGAGCCTTATGAACTTCTAGACTAAGAGAGAACAAAGAACCAATGTGGGCATGTATGGAAGCAGATGTTTGTAATTTGCAAGTCCGGGAGGAAATGCTTCATTCCAGGATACATCATTAATATTGTGGAGAAAGTCTTTCCTTCAACATTGAGTTACTCTAAGCATACGGAACACCTGGAGTCTATAATAGATATACATGAATCATATGTATCCTGTCGAAATGTTCTTCTTAAGAAATAGAATTATTTGAGCATTTTATAGTTTAAACCCTACATGAAAATGAGAGTTGAGAATTTCTTACTTGACAATGGAAACTCTTTTGTCTGTTTTAGGCACATTTTGTTCTTCCTTATGCCAGGATCTGAATGTTCCCATCTTTCTGAAAATCAGGTGAGAAGTGGCCTCTGGGTGCCCCCATTTCACACCTCTGGGAAGTGTTTTTGCTTTAAGTTTGTAGCTGTCATTGCACTGAATCAAGAAGAAAGGCATCAGGGTGTCTTTGTGCTTTTGGTTTAACTGGTGACCCTGACAAACTGGAGTCTATACTCACAGAAATCAGCTTGTAAGGAAAATTTCTGGATAGAAATGGCACTTTTAGACAATCTTCTTCAATTAGTGTCATCTGGAAATATTTACCAGGTTTAGCTAACAGCCATGTTTTAGGTCAGTATAATTTATCACTTGGATACAAGAATGAAAATTACTGGGATACAGAATCCACCAATGTTAAAGTTACCATATGTAATGAAGGATAACAAAATAAGAGATCAAACTTTTATATGTGCATATAATATTCATTATATTAACACATAAAATGAAAATATTGTACTAATGGAAATAAAAACAGTCAACCTATTACCAACAACCATTTTTGGCTAAAGCCAGCCAGTCAGTGAAGAAAGATCCAGAGCGTTTCCCTTGGATGTAGATCTATTATAGGTATCCTGATCTTATATTATTTATAGACTATGGCCTGGAGTCCAGATTTTAAAGAACAAGAGTTAAAATCTAAGTGTATTCTAAATTCCATGCTCTCTATTTTTATATCTTATTTGTTTTCCTTTATTTGCATAAGATATTAATATATTTATTGAGCATAACATGGTGACAAATGACTGTTTTCCTAGCACTTGGAAAATAGAGACAGGAGAATCAAAAGTTCAAGGTGAGCCCTGTTTCTCAGAGAGTTCAAAGTCAGCCTAGTCTATATGAGACTTGATATATTTATAAGAAAAAAGATGCATTTATTGAACTTGGAGTACTCTTCAGGCATTGTACTAAGCATAGAGGATATAAGTGGTGAACAGTATAAGATCTCTGTCTTCAAGTTTCACAAAACACCTGCAAAGAATAGCAGTGAGCATAAACTTTGCAATCAGATTTGGATTTGAATCTTATTTCTACTTAGCAGCAGCTTGACAGCATATAACTCATTAAATCTCTCTGTACCCTGGTTTCTACTTTGAATAATGGAGGTAATAATAGTCATGAGTTCATACACTCATTTGTTATAAAGAATAAATGAGTCTGGCCTATATTAAATATGTGAGTTTCTATTAAACAATATGAAGCTTACATCTTGCTGAAGAAGATAGATACTCCTAGGTCATGATAACAGGAATCAAACATGTTGATACATATGGTGTCCTGATACTGTTTGAATCTTATGATAACTTTTTTTCTTGGAAAATCATTTATAGTATAAATGGAATAGAATTAATATATTTTTGTTTCTACAAAGACAAGGTTCACATTAATTAATAATACAGTCTTGTTAAAATTCAAAGAAATATTTTGAAACTTCTAACATGTATACAAAAACATAGAAGACCTGAAATACCCAAAACACTCCTAACTAAAAAAGACCAATGCTAGGGGTCTCACAATGCCTGATTTCAAATTATATGATAGCACCATAGTATACAACACAGCATGATACTGACAGAAAAACAGACACATAGGCCAGTGGAATAGATTAGTGGAGCCAGAAAAATTTCATGCATCTATACTCACCAGGTTTTTAACAAAGGTGCAAAAAACATATTACATTGAATTTGGGTATCAGAAAATGATACTGTGAAAATTGAATATAATCCTTGTCTCTTATCTTGTACAAAAAAAAGCATTTCAAAATGAATAAAATATATTAATATAAGACTTGCAGGCTATTAGAGGAAAAATAAGAGAAATATTTTAATACATATGCACAGGTAAATACTTTGAGTAAGATTCTGACTGCACAGAAAATAAGATAAGCAATAGACAAATTGGGGCCTCGTGAATTTAGAAAGTTTCCTTACACCAAATGAATCAGTGTACAGTAAAGAAGAAAGTATTTGCCACCTGTGTATCTGAGAGCAGATTCACATCTAGACTATAGTTTTTAAAAACTGAAAAAATTACATAGCAAATAAACTCCTATTTGTATTTGAATTCTGTTTTTGTTTTAAATAACAATGGACAGTATTTATGTGAGAATTCATGCATGTATAGAAAAAGATAGTCATGCCTCATTCCCTCCCTTCAAGTCCACCAGATTATCACAATGTGTCTTACTCCCAACATCAGATCTTCTTTAATTTTTAAAATGACCAAGTAAGTACAATGAGTGCCCCCAAAGAAAAATAATTTTCCCTCTCCTAGGACCTATCAACTACTAATAGCTCCTCAGTTCAGAATGGGGCCCTGTGAGCTTGTTATCCAGTGGCTTTCCATAGTAGCTGTTTGAAAGAAGTAGTTGCAAAGACTGTCACATGGAGACTTTTCTGCCAAAACTGCAACACTGCTGCTCAGAGGAGAACTGTGTCAATACAAATGCATGTGAAAATGGATAGATAATAACACTTCTTGTTAAGCATTCAAGAAGTATTCAACCAGTTGAGCCCCTGGGAAAGACAGAAAGGAATTCTTCACTCAATCCACATATTGGCACAGGATCTGTTTCTTTAGTTTTGCTTCCAAGTTGGTATTGACGTCAGTTACTGAGAAGTCTTGGCCTCTGTTAAATTTCATATTCAACAGGATAGGCTTTGAAAAATAAATGGAGTGAAAAACTCATAAACTGGGAAGCTCTAAAAGGAGTATCCATGGCTAATGTAACCAGTGACAAATTAAGGTGAAGTTTATGGTGGTTTCCCGCTTCTACCTAAAGAAATGCCAGGACTGGTCATACATTCCTTCCTATGGATGAGTAAGGGGCGAAAAGATCAGAAAATTAATGTCATTGAGAGGTCTATGTCATTCTGCCATAGATGGGCTGACATATAGGCTTAAGGTTTGAAGAATTATTAGTCTCAGTGTGTTATTTGGCTTTCCTTGATATTCCAGAAAGGCTGGGATAGAATCCATAAAGCTAATACAAACTTTAGTAGAGTGAGAGAGCCATTGCTGGATTCTGAGCTCCCTGCTGGCAAAACTGTCTCAAGCTTTTGCACTGTCAGAAAGAATCAAGAGATTTCAACCAAATGAGGAATACGGCCAAGACTGAGTACTGGTGACTCAGACTCCCTGTTCTTTATGGTTTGAATGACAATGATGTTTTACCCACCAGAAGCCAGAGTCCCATCTTCAGCATTTTTCCCTCAGTCATGGAATAAAAATAAAAAAATATATTTGTAATAAAAAAAGAAAAAAAAAGAAAAAAAGAACTAAACATTCGTCAGTAAAGTATTAGATAACTTTGACTAGGTGAAACTACATATAAACCTACCATTAAAAGTATGTGTGTGTGTGTGTGTGTGTGTGTGTGTGTGTGTGTGTGTGTTTATAACTTTCTGAGGATGTATTGCTGAATATCAGAAGCCAACTGAATAAAATAAAATAATGTTTTGTGAGAAATATAATATATTATATATATATATATATATATATATGTGTGTGTGTGTGTGTGTGTGTGTGTGTGTGTGTATGTGTGTGTGTGTGTGTAGTATATATATATATATATAATATTATATATATATATATATATATATGGCGGTTTGAATGAGAATGCCCACCCACCACAGGCTCTTATATTTGAATTGCTTGGACCCAGGTAATAGAACTATGCATTTGGGAAGAATTAGAAGGTGTGAACTTTGAAAGAGGTGTTTCACTAGCATTCCCCCCTCCTTGTTTCCATGTCTCCTCCTTCTCTTCCTCTCTCCCCTCCCCCCTCTCCTTAATAGTTACTGTCTCAACATATAAGCTATGAGCTACTTCTCCAGTGTTATGCCTGTCTGTTGCTAGGTTCCCTGATGTGATGAACATGAACTCTAACCTTCTGAAACTGTTGCCTGGGTTATAATGTTTTACCATGGCAATAGGAAAATAACTATGAATGAATGTGTGTGTGTGTGTGTATATGTGTTGTGACAGAATTCTGAAATTATACTTACCTAAGACTCTCATGTGTTGGAAGGTATGAGGGGAGACAGTTCCTTCTTGTATATTTTATACAATATATATTATTAAAATTGTAAAATATATATCAAAATATTAAAATACATATTTTACATTCATGCCTTTTGTATGATCAAGACTAGCACTCTTTTGCATAAAGAAAACAAAAAGGATACTTTTGATACCATACTCACATTGAACTGCTAACAAGAGTTCTGGAAAATTACCATTTCCATAGAGAATGGTATTGGATTTCATCAGCTATCAAATTCTTAGCCTGCTGTGCTATGGCTTCAGGGAGGATTTTAGCCACTTATTGGTTGACTAAAAGTAGATATTCCATGTTCTGTCTTCTCCTTGAGGGTTCTGTTTGTTGAGGGCAGCTGACACTCAATCCATTTTTTCCATAGCCAAAAGGGAGTAGAAGTCCAGCAGGGAAGAGCCCAGGGCTTTAAGGGCTAGTCTTTTTGAGTCTAGTCAAAGCTCTCTGGCATTAGGCTTTTACTAGACTACACTAACTATAATATAGATGGGAAAACTTCTCTGTGTTCTAATTAAGGTTCAGATAGTAAAGTGGGTTGCTTGAGGAAAGATGAGTCATTAAATTCAAGCTGATTGATCTTTTTACTATGCCATATTATCCCAACCAATGACCCCATAGAAGCCCTATTAATGAACTCAGAGTGAGCATACAATTGAATTAGGACATATAATAAAAATTTCTAGGTGTTATTACCTTGATTCGTTACTTCCTCACTTCTCTAGTGTTTAGTGGGCAGAATCCAGGAACACTGAAGATGATAATCATTTGGGAACTTGGGCTTGGGGGCTTGGGGGCTTGAATATATATTCAGAAAGGAGAGTAGAAAGTGATTCCTTTCTTTCTTCTCCACACTCTTTGTGTCTCATGGCTATCCTTTATAAATACCTATTCCTCTATGGTTGATACCTTTGCCCCAATTTCCCAGACAGGACTTAAAAGCCTGTTAAAATATTTCCTTGAAGCATTGCTAACTGTACACGTAAGGAGAGGAAAAGTTTGTGGTGGTATTCGAAAATTATGAATGACTCAACATCTGATACACCAGGAGGCCAGATACTATTTATAGGGAAAAAGACACTAACTCATTGGCTTTATTTATAACTCATGCTGTTGGGCCTTTCAGACCTGACTAAAAGATGTGATTCTTAAAAATAATATTTTATTAATAATTTGAGAATTTCATACAATGTATTTTGATCATATTATCATCTCTTCCCCCAACTCCTCCCAGATCCACTTCCCCCTTCCTACCTATCCAACTTCATGTGTGTGCTCCACCCCATAACACTTATAGTGTCTAGCTTGTATTGCACATATGCTCTTGTGGGTAGGGCCTTCCCTAGAGTGTGGTCAACTTATTAAGTATTATACCCTAAAAGGACAGAGACTCATAGACTCTGTCTCTGTCTCTCTCTTTCTATAAGAAGTTGTCAGTTACCAATAGCTCCTTAATTGGGGACGGGACCCCATGCCTCGCTCCTGTCCTCCATGCTAGGATTCTGTCTGGCTTCAGTTTGCACATGTCTCTGTATGCTGTCACAACTGCTATGAATTCATTTGAGGATCTACTCTGTTGTATCTGAAAAACATTGTTTTCATGGAATCATCCACCATCTTTAGTGATTATACTTTCTCTGCTTTCTCTTCCATGAGGATTCCTAAGCCTTGGATTGGAGGGGTGTGGTAGAGTGCTGAGTACTTCTAAGTCTTTTACTTTCTATACTATGAACTATTGTTTGTCTCTATGTTAATTGCCTTCTACTGTAAGAAACTTCTTTGATTCAGGCTAAGAAATGCAGTGATCTGGGTATAATGATAACTTGTTAGGACTCATTTTAATACATTATTCACTTACAAAAATTAAAATAGTAGGTTCTCTCTTTTAACCTATGAAATAGCTAGTCACAGTTTCTTGACTTCAATAATGATGCAAGTGGTGGGTTCTCTCTCACGGAGTAGGACTTAATTCCATTCAGAATGTGTTTATACCTATAATACCTGTGCTACTATTGCACCAGTAGGCAGTGTGATCTTGCTGGAACAGTTGTTATTATAGTTCCCAGGGTTCACAGCAGGGTATGATTGAGGCTTACTGTTCTCCTTGGGCAGAATATATCTTCTGGCATATGGAAGCTAGCTAGAAGGGATGAAGATTCCAGGCCACTACCAGCTTAATTTCCCTATGTTTTATGACTTGATAATGTGGCATCTTCCCCAATAAGGTCTTACCATCAAGTTCTAATGGGTAATCAAGAGCAAATGGTTATTAGCCTATAATTTTGGGGTGGCCTATGGCTCCCTACTAGTCAGCAATTCAAAAATGGGTAAACCTATTCTTGGTACTAGGTATATGTTATGTTTAGATTGGGTATTGCCCCCTTTATAGGATAACTCCATTTAAACTCTTTATCTATCTATCTATCTATCTATCTATCTATCTATCTATCTATCTATCTATCATCTGTGTGTGCATATATGTATGTGTATATAATTTAGGAAGATTCTACAATGTTTGGCTTCCATATGCCTTTTCAAAAGTCTTTTGGTGTTAGTTATCCATCCTGTACTTCTTACTACATTTTGCCCTCCCATACCCCAACCAACTTAATCCTTCCTTTTTCATTATCCCCCCATCCACACTTTTGAAACATGATTTTAAAACATCAGTTTTTTCTGGCAATATAACCTTTGAGACTCACATAAAGCTTTGTTTTGTTTTGTTTTTACTTTTTTATTCAATTTTATTTTTGTTTTTTAAAAAGATCTATTTTAAACTATGTATATATATTGTGTGTGTTGGGGAGGTGGGGAGTTGGGAAGGAGGGGTTGGAGAGTGCAGGTGAGCATGAAGCTCAAAGGAATAAAAATAGCCCTGGAATTGAAGCTACAGGAAGTTGTGAACCACCTGATATGGATACTGGGAACCAAACTCAGTTACTTTGTAAAGCAGTAGGTACTCTTAAAAAATGAGCCATCTGTTCAGCCACCTGTTTTTTTCTGTTTATTTTTATATTCATCTGTTTTATTTGGGGTGTACATACGTATGGGTATGTGCATGCCATGACTCAGGTATAGAGGCAAGAGAACAGCTTGCTAGTGTCAGCTGTCTCCTTCCACTACACAAATCCTAGGTATCAAACAGGTTGCTGGGTTTTATGGCAGAGTAAATTAACCTGCTGAGCTACCTCAGTGAACCATTTTTCTAAGTCACACTCTATCGTCTAGGCTGGCCTGGAACTCTATATGTAGTCTTAAGTTTTATGGGGACCTTCCAGCCTCAGTCCTCAAAGTACTGGGTTTATAGGTTTCATTTTTACTCGACAATAATTTTACATATTTTGGAAGCATAATGCGATTATGGATACATTTGTCTCTTGTTATAAGGTTCAGATCAGACTAATAGGTATAATATTGTCTTAAAGCTTATCATTTCTTTGTAGTGAAACATTAAAATTTTCTCTTGTAGTGATTTTGAGCTATTGTATTACTGTTATTAATGCTAGTCAATCTACTATGCAATGGATCATTGGAATATAATTTTCCTAACTAAAGTAGACTGTTGCTGTCTTCTTGGAGCTGACCTGGCTGACTCTTCTGTGTCCCTTTGTATCTATTCTCAAAGGTGGGCAAGGGTTGGCAGTGAGTCATACATTGCTACTCATTTGGAAGTTATTTAAAAAATATATTTTATTTAATATTTGTGCACACATATAATACAGTTTCATAGCCCCAGAGAGAATGCTTTGGGGGTTTTCACTTTATTTGTAGCAGAAATCATGAATCTGAATAGATCAAAGAAGTGCTCTTCATTATGATGATCACATGAGCTTTCTTTACTTGTTGAACCAGTAAGCACACAGCTTGTGAGAAGGTTGAGTGAATGATGTTCTTCTCTGGATGAATTTCATTCAGAGAACAATATGGTTTAGGTGAGATTAAAGTGCTTGAAGGGATGGATTACCTTGACCTGGGGCTCTTTTTACGATAAGGAAACAAGCTAATGAAAGTTGCTTAGTCTGTCATGATCCATTTATTCTCAACAAACAAGAGTATTTTTCTCTTCCTTTTTTTTTTCTAAATAGAGTCCAAGGCTAGTGTTAACCACCGTGTGTTCACAGCAAAGCAGGTGGGATTGAAAATGACTGAAATATACCGTGTAAATGCATAAAACTATGAAAGAACAATGTTAATTAATAAATTTCAAGAAATGATTGTCACAGAGAAAGTTCTGAATGAAGGATAGTTATTTTTGAAAATAAATAGGTCACTTAAGAGAGCAAAGAAATGTTATCTTACTGGTAGAATGGTGCACAAAGCTCAGAGTACACTTGGAGGATTGTTGAGTATAATAGAATGCTACTCCTCTGATTGTCAGATGGCCTGGTCCTGAGATTGATTTTGTTCAGTATGATACTGTTGACACAAAAACACACCTCTCACCTCAAAGGGAATAGAAAATAGTTTATTCTGGAGACAAATCTAAGTAACCAAGGCCCAAGATTATGAAGCTAAGTATCTTAGTTACTGTTCTATTTCTTGAAAAAGATACCATAACTAAGAAAACTCTTATAAAGAAAAAAGTCTATTTTTAATAATAAGAAATTATTTAATTGGGGGCTTTCTTACAACTTCAGAGGGGTAGGCCATTATTATCATATCAGGAAAGATGGCAGCAGGCAGGAAGGCATGGTGCTGGAGAAGTAGCTGAAAGCTTTATTTACATCCTAATCCACAGGCAGCAGGCAGGCAGCCAGGGAGGGGTGGGGTTGGGACACACACACACACATACACACATACACACACACACACACACACACACAAGAGAGAGAGAGAGAGAGGAAGAGAGAGAGAGAGACAGGACATGACATGAGCTTTTGCAATTTCAAAGACCACCTCAAGAGACACACTGCCTCCAACAAGGCCACACTTACACCAATAATTCCATAACCTCCCAATCCTTTTATTCCTTCTCAAACTTTCCACTAACTAGTGACTAAGAATTCAAATATATGGGCCTATGGGGGCATTCTCATTCAAGCCATCATACTATATTATTGTAAGTTGCCACATGGAAGCAGTTTCATAAATTTTTATAGTAACAAAACAAAGATAAGCCAAGGCAAATAATTCATTGGTTACAATGGAAAGGCAGTTATGGAACAAAGGGAGAATCTATCCTATAGGCCTCAGATGCTATCTGATGACATTCTTAGCTTTGGGGTTGGTGGAAACTATTAGTCTGATAAGTTAATAGACAGCAAAGGTTTTATCTATTAGTGGCAAGATGTTAGGTCTGATACAGAGGTGGGCAAAAAACGTCTATTCAGGAGGCTAAAGCTAACCAATGATAAAGGACATTTACACTCTGGGCCTGCAATGTGATAGCCTCTCCATATCACTGCTGTTCTAATCAGTCAACCAGTCTTTGCAGACACAGCTTCTTTTCAGGAATGATCATTCATGACACCTATGTTTGCTTTTTTGGTTTTTATGTTATTGTTTTGAAGCAGGTTTTGGTTTTATAATCCACCTGCCTTCAAACTCACGGTGTTCTTGCTCCAGCCTTCCAAACTGTGATTTTGGTATGCCTCATTATACTTCTTTATTTATACATTATACTTTGTCCCAAAGATTAAAGGAACTAGCAGATGGTCTAGCTCTTTAATCATCTCTAACTGCTGGATGAAAACACACATGCATGCATGTACACACACACATAAACATACACACAGGAGCATACACACACTAGTCATCAGGTCCCACTTTTAAAAGCTCTTGCTATTTGCAGTTTTTTGTCCCAATTGGAGCTCTCATCCTTTCCCTAAAAGACTCCAACTTACACTCTATTTTCCAGTCTACTGTTTGCCTCAGACTTGGAAGGGATGAAAATATTTTAAAATGACACTTGTATTTCTCAATCTGATTATCAGACTATTAAAACAATATACTCCAAAGAAATGGGAATTTCTCCAGGAATCTCATGCTGGGAAAAGGAGAAGCCCCAGCCAGAGGTGAACTTGTTTCCAGGATACAGATATCACTCACAGAGTTTTAACTACTTGTCAGACCACCATATATGATGAGATTGAAGCCCAAATGCATCTGGGTCAGAGGTCAGTGGGATCATACCTCTGGGTGTGACTGGGACTGCTTAGATGGACATAGTCTTGTCCTTCTATTTCAGTGCTTCTCAATCTTTCTAAGGCTGCAGCCATTTAATACAGTTCTTCACCCTGTGATGATCTCAATCATAAACACGGTTTATGAGGTAGATCACAGTTATGATCTACCTCATAACTGTGTTTCTTCTTGTTGTTATACATTGTGATGTAAATCTCTGTGTTTTATGAAGGTTTTATGTAAATACCTCTGTGAAAGTGCTCTTAGACTCCCTATGGGGGTTATGACCCACAGGTCTGCTCTAGTCAAACTTTAATCTCACCTCTGAACCCAAAGTTTGGGCAAGGTTTGGTGTGATGGTTGCTGAATCTCTTTATCTCTCTTCCCAAAGTGACCACATTGAATACCCCCTTTTTCCACTATTAATTTGATTCTTTTAATTGGCTTATTGAGAATGGGTGGGAAGACATGGTTTAGGGCACAAGATGTGACCCCCTATCTTCTGAATCCATTTTTAAGACTATATCTTCTCCTCTGCTCTAAACTTGCCAAAGACTCTGTAGTCACCATCGAATCAACTTTGTATTAGGTGGCCTGATCTCAAAAGTCTTCATGATCTAACATCTATCATAGTTTTCTCTGCATTCTCCACTCTTCTCTTTATATCCTCGTATACCCTAGGCAATTTGCCACTGAAAATTATCCTCTGAAAATACATCATATTTTGTTAGAGTCCTTAGGGCATTGCCATTGCCAAATCTTTCTTTTAGTTTTTCAAGCACCAAGACCCAATGACTGGATGTTTTTCCATGTGTGCAACTCTGAAATTGAGTTCCAGCAGAGAGAGAAAAGAGGCAAGATTTCTGAGGATTCAGCTTAACTTCCATTTTCTCTCACAAAACTTTATCTCTTTTGTGGGCATCTGTTTATAATGATAGTCTCAAGAGGACTCAAGCATTTATATGTTGGTTGAGTGAGATGAGTTCATCTAACTTTGCCGACTCAATTCCTTTTTCTAAGCAATAATTTTGTGATACAGGATGAGGGGTGAACATACCTGTTCTGGGACACTGATCAACCCTTTCTCCTAGTCTTCTTACTTACTTCCTAGACATTCCTTTCTACCTTGAGTTTCTCCTTTCTTCATTCATACTGGCAGGACATACTCTCGTGTCCACTAAAGAGGCAGCACAGCCACATTGGGAATATTTATTGGAGCAGATAGGATGTATATCAATATAGCTATGAAAAAAAATGGTGCCATTCTGTTGGCCTGGCACATACTACTACAAAATGTGTTTTAATTACTGTAGTCTTTCCTCTATTCTTCCAGCACTCTGTGCCACTATACAATGTTTCTTCTTCAAACAAATACATATGTGTATGTGTGCATGCCTGAGGTATATGAGCCACATGCATGCTTGAGACCACAGAGGTCAGAGGAGGGCATTGGATCCCTGGAACAGAAAATATGAGTCATTGACAGATACCATGTAGGGGCTGGGATCAGAACCTAGGTCCACTACAAGAACACTAAGCACTCTTAACCTCTGAGTCATCACTCCACTCCATCTAACATGTTCAAATTAATATCTTTCTTTATAGACATTAGACTGAGCACAGGGCCTTTATTTTGTTGCCCATAAAAACTACTAGTGTGCAACCAAATCTTAATGAAATTAATTCATAGTGAATGAATTAGGAAATTTTAAGCAAAAGAGAGAAGATAACGGATTTCTTGATCATTATATTGTGACACCTGCCTTTTTTGTCATTTCTCTTTGTGACTGGACAATGACCAGTCTCTTTCTGTGAGGAAAGACATTGAATCATGCCAGAAACACACTTGGTTTTGAGTAGTCAATGCACTTCAAGCAGGAAAAAAGTACCAGTAAACCATAGCAGCCATGAACCTTCTGCTAGGAACCAATAGCTAAATGGCACACAACTGAATTAAAGTCTCAAATGTATCAATGGGTCTCACATAGTTAGCTTTCAACTTTCTAAGTACCAGATGATGACCTTGAAGCTTGAGCCTCCTACCTCTACTCCCTAACTGCCTGGACTACAAGCATGTGCGTCCAACTAGCCATCACCCTGACTGTAATGGAGGACACCAGAATGACCCAAAAGGACCCCAGTGGAGCTTGTTTCTATATACTCTGGGAGTACCTGAAAGAGAAGCTACAGATGACAGAGAGACCATTGATCTCTCAATGTCTTGATCAGAGGTTCATTGTAGTTATAGTTCTGGTCCTTTCTTTCTCTCTCTGCTTTCTTTTGTCTTCACATGTGACTCTCCATCTTCATTCAACTCTACCCTCTGTTCTGGGGATTAAAAGATATGCTAAGGTATCAAGGATATGTCCGTTTAAAACAATACTGTGTCAACTAACTTCCCTGCAGTACAATGATGTGATATATTAAATTTGTATACTAGGGTAGAAATTTTAATGTAGACACAATAGTGAGGAGTCCTCAAATTGTTGAGACACCAACTCAAACACTCACCACATAATAGACACAGGCAGAATGTTGTGGGTCCAGTCAGAATTTGAGAGAACATACTTAACTTTAACAAAATTATTACAGGAAAAGAAAAAAGGCCAGTCATGAGACTAGAACCCCTGGCCACCGGGGAGATCCAACATGGGTTGTGTCAATCACTTTGGTTAAGGAACCACACCTGTGAAGATGCACTTACCTTAAGACCTGCTAAAGAAATAGACATAATATTTGGTTCTGTAATGAGATACTGTACTTTGGCTTCCCAGAATCCTTACCCCTAGTGCAGAAGCTTATGGACTGCATCCATGTGAGACTTCTAAGTCTGTCTGTTTTTCTAACATATAACTTTACCTTTTCTTCTTTTGATCTCTTTTCAAAGCACACTTTAATTTATACTCTTGGCTTTTCCTCTAGAGTTTTACTCTTTTCTAAAGCCTCCCTGCTACATGGCTGCTTCTCTGTCATGTATTTGACCTCAAGGCCAGAATAAGTGTAATTTTTTTTTTTTTATTCTCAGGCCCCTCTTCTTTGTCCAGGTAGCTACTGAATTGTATAGATTGCCTGCCTGCCTTAGCAATTTTCCTAAACTCTAATAAATTGTCCTGAGGCTCCCTTTAAATCATTCTTAAATCCTTTTATTAATGAGACTAAGAACTCCCAAAAGGCCCCATATTTCCCTATATCACAGTTAGTGCTACTAAAGACCAGATCAATGCAGAATGGATAGTCAGCAAGGCAGCCTGGAGTGGCCAAGGCTGGAAGGATTCATGAACAGTCTGGAGACATGCATATTCTAGGCAGCAGAGGGATGGTTTCCTTCACTGAGGAGTAGACTTCACTATGGCCTGGGTAGAATATCTTGATAAGTGGTATCATTTCTGTTATCAGAGTTCAAGTACACTCTGCAATCTTTTGATATTACATTTTGATCTATACTGTCTTCATGTCAGTAAAAGATTTGGACAATATACACATGAATACTACCATAGCTCTAGTAAGTAATCATCTCTATCAACATCAACATGTCACTCTTCTGGTCCCTCTGGAAATCTCTGTTAAATTGGTAGCATGAGTCACTTTTCTTGACTCTGTTGCATGGAATATAAGAAAGTTGGTTGTTTTTGTTTGTTTGTGTTTGGTTTTTTTTTTTGTTTTTGTATTTGTAAAGTTGGGGAATTTGTTAAAGTGCCCCCCTGCAAAGCTGGCTAATCAACATTTGCTTTCAACAACCCACCTCAGCCAGGCATGATAGCATATATGCTTTCAATCTGGGAAGTTAGGGAGTGGAAGTCAGAGGCTCAGAGCTCAAGATCATCATCTAGTACTTAGAAAGTTTCAAGCTAGCTATATGAGACTGTTGGGAAAAAAAAACCAACAACACATCTCATCCCCTCTCTCCTCTAATGACAAGACAGAATTCACCAGCCCTGTGCCACCTCATGGTTAGCTGTGCAGAAATGTGAAATTTCAGCAAATATCTCTTCCGTGTACTGCCCCCCCAACACCCCCCACTCCTGTTGAGGGTGCTTGTTCCTCTTGTTTGCCCATTTCCTCTTGCATATTGAAAACGCTTCAGCTGTGTTTGTGTTGCTTTCTTCCTTCAGCTCAGAGCAATCTGTTCAATTTGAAGAGCCAGCAGCTTCTACAATGTGCTAGAAAACAGGGTCTGAGTAACAAGAAACTTTGATTTTTTCCCCCCTGTGGCAAATATCTCGCAGTTGCTTGCCAGGTGAGGAGCAATTAAGTCACTTTAGGCCAGCCTGTCTTGCTCTGCTCATCCACAGTTTTAATTTCTTTATCCCCTTTAAGCCATTGCTGTAAGAAGAACAATGTACTTTTTCTTTTTTTTCTTCTTCTGTTTCCCTACCTTTTTGAGTTATTATCACCAGAATAATGTTTTTAAATTGTGCTATTTAAAAAGCAGCACTGTCTAAGATAATTTATATTAGACGTTATGATCAACATCTATGTCTGAAAGGAACATCTTGTATTTAGAGATGATATTTGATATTGTAGATTAAATCATGTCACCACAAAATTCTTGTATTGAAGTAATAACTTTAAGTACTTTGGAATGTAGATTATGTGAAAATAAGGTGAATACAAGTTATAGTTAGTTAGGCTATAGTCATACTGGTATGGGATGGATCTAATCCTCCTTCACTGGCCCCTCATGAGAAAGGAATTTGGAGTCAGGCATATGCATGGAAAAAATGCCACATAAAGATGACTGCAGAAAGTTTTGTCGGTGAATTGGTGTCCCTATCTCTCCACTGGGAGCCCTGTCTGACTACTGAAGGTGGTCTCTTTAGGTTTCACTGTTGGCCATTTTAGCAAAGGTCACCCACATTGAGTCCTGGGAGGCTGCCCCATCCAGATCTCTGGGACTTTCTAGAGGTTTCTCTCACCCCAACCTCCACCCCCAGAAGCTGCATGTTTCCATTCATTCTCCTGGCCCTCTGAGCCTCTCTCCTGTCCCCTCATACCTGATCCTGACCCCATTCCCCTCCTCATTGCTTCTCTCACCCAGGTCCTTCCCACTGTCTCCCATGACTATTTTGTTCCCCCTTCTACGTGGGACTCAAGCATTTTCACTTGGGCCTTCCTTCTTGTTTAACTTCTTTGGGTCTATACTTTTTGTCTAATATCCACATTTCGGTAAGCATATACCATGTATATCTTTTGGGTCTGAGTTACCTCACTCAGGATGATATTTTCTAGTTCTATTTCCCTTTGCCTACAAAGCTCATGATGTCCTTCTCTTTAATACCTGGATAGTATTCTGTTGCATAAATGAACCATATTTTCTATATCCATTCTTCGGTTGAGGGACATCTGGGTTGCTTCTAGTTTCTGGCTATTATGAGTAAGGCTACTATAAACATAATGGAGCACCTTCAACTCAAAACTATTCCTGTCTAAAAGAAATGCAGGGACAAAGATGGAGCAGAGACTCAAGGAATGGCCGACCAATGACTCTCCCAACTTGAGATTCATCCTGTGGGTGAGTACTGATTCCTTACACTATTTCTGTTGCTATGTCATGTTCACAGACAGGAGCCTAGCATGGCTGTCCTCTGAGAGGCTTTACCCAGTAGCTGACTGAGACAAATGCATGATATTCAAAACCATTGGACTGAGGTCGGGAACCACTATGGAAAAGTTAGGGAAGGAGTGAAGGAACTGAAGGGGATGGCAACCCCATAGGAAGACCAACAGTGTCAACTAACCCAGACTCCTGGGAATTCCCAGAGACTGAGTCACCAACCAAAGAACATGTCTGAGACCCCCTGCACATATGTAGCAGAGGGCTGCCTTGTCTTGCCCCAGAGGGAGAGGATGTGCCTAATCCTGTAGAGACTTGATGCCCCCCCCGGGGGGGGGCCTCCTCTTACAGTCAAAGGGGAGGGGATGAAGGGAAGAGCTCTGCTAGGGGGGACTGGGAGGTAGGCAGCATTTGATATATTAATTAATTAATTAATAATTAAAAAGATGAAAACTTTAATTGGATTGCTGTATCTATAAGCTGAAAGGCAAAAGGGTTAATGGGAAAGCACCAGAAGCCAGTCAAAATACACAGAACAGTTGTCTCTGCAGACAGACCTCTAGGGTCTTGACCTATGAGATAATTACTTCTGGCTTTTTTTTTTTTTTAACTGTCCACCTTGTGATTCATTATTTATGACAGATACTTGGTCTATGGAGACACTCAGCTAAATATATATTTCATAGGGTGATGTAAACACAGATTATGAACTTGAAATTTATAAATTTTTGTTGGAATGCTATAACCTCTAAAGGTCACAGAAGACTGAAACTGTGTCTCCAGAGCAGGCCCAAGCCAGCCAAAGCTGAGAAGGGAAGACAGGAATGAGTAACAACCAAAAATATCTATGAAAATATCTTAAAGAAACCGATTACTTTGTAAACCGTGTGTGTGTCCACAGAAACAAGAAGGAACCAAATCCCCTGGAGTTTTAGACAGTTGTAAGCTGCTTTGTAGGTATTGGTAATGAAGTTTTCTGGAAGAGCAACAATGTTCTTAACCAACAACTCATTTCTCCAGCCCTGTGGGTACTAATTTAAAAAGACAGATGAGAATGTATGCATTATCTTTTGCACACATATAAAGTAGACTCCCAGTTTCTCCTCCCTTTGATCACAATGAACTGTGAGAAACTCTAACCATGCATAGTTTGGTTCCACAGCCTAGAAGGAATTCAGACCTCATATGTGCAGTGCATAACTATACTTGCTCTATTCTAAATTCTATCAAACAAGGCACCTTGAGAAAGGCCTATCAAGAAGAATTTAACTTGTTAGTGCTGGTACTCTTAACCCAAAGAGTCCTCCCGCCAGGAGCTTTAAGGTGAAACAATTGAGCAGATCAGTGAGTGTTGGCTGGTCAACATCTTCTCCAGAGCTTTCAGTCTATCAAGGGACTCTTCTCTAGCAGGTAGATAAGGACCAATCTTATTTTTTTTTTCGACTGCCAGTGCTTCAGTCTCTCACTGCCCTAAGTCTGGCACACCATCAACAGGCATCTGATATTTTTCCCTTTGCTTTCTAACCATGGGTATCCATGGCAGCAACATTAGAAACAGAAACAAGTGCCAGAAGCTTTTTTAGGCCAGGCTGGTCTTTCCAGAGGCCAGCCAACAAGGGCAAAGCTTGCCCAGCTTGTAGCCGAAACACTGGATCTGTTTCAATTGGAAAGTCTTTCCAGGAACCAGAAACTGTATCTGCCCTGTGTGTTCTTTAAGAGACTTATTTTTGTGAAGCTAATTCTTGCCTTAACAGTTAAAGTACAGGGGTGATGTGTTGTTGGTAGGATGATCCCATTTCCTAAACCAAAACTCAGTTGGAGATATAATCTTTGGTTTTACAAAGGGTATTTATACATGTGAAAGCCTTTTGTAAATATTAAAATAATATTTAGTAAATGACCTTTCTTATAAGCAATATATATTGAAATTTTTTATAAATGAAGACAGGCAGGGGTAATTCACAACAAATAGTTCTTGACTACCTAGCATGTACTGAATGTTATTCTTAGTATTTGAAATATATCATGGCACAAAATAACCATTGAGATACATGGCCTCATGAATCTCACATTCTAGAAACAGGGCTGTTTATCAACAAAAATCTTCAATCTACCTAAATTGTTTTTTTTTAATTAAAATCATTTCAGTTGTCAGCCTTTTATTAAACAAGGGTCGATGAAAAGAAACTAGAATGACAGTCATATTCTGTATTGGTGTCATTGAACAGTAGATGTTGAAGTGATTAGAACCACTCTGAGATCTCAAAGTCTAGTTCCATGCACTGGAAAATTGTTTCTTGTATGTGTTTGCCATTATCTACTTTTCTATATCCTTAGTGTACAGCACCAGTGCCTGATACCTGAGAGGTTCTTAAATATTTGTGGAACAAGCAACTATTCTAGGTTTCTTCTCTGTTCTTATGATAACCAAAGGTGAGTTAGGGGAGGAAAGGGTTTGTTTCCAGGTCACCATCAATCATCGAGGGAAGTCAGCACAGGAACTCAAGCAGACACCATAAAGGAGTGTTGCGCACTGATCCACTTCCTGGCTTCTTCCTACCTGGTTTTGTAATACTTCCAGGACATTCTGCTTGAGGAATAATTCTGCTCATATTGGGATAGGCCCTGCCATGTAATCAACACAACTCTTCACAGACACCCACAAGCCAATTTGATCAAGTCAACTCTATTTGAGGATCCCTCTTCCCAGATGATTCTAGGTTATATTGTGTTGGCAATAAAACCTAACCAGTTCAGTGACTGAAAAAATAAGTAAATAGATGAAAGAATTAGCAAATGTATATCCAGATGACAGCTGGACTTATTAACCTGGGAAATATTTGTCAGCTCTTACTGTATTTATGGAAAAGGTGTGTTAAGGATTTCTCTTTACTTAATTTTTAAAATAATTAATTTATTATTATTTTTTCAGAATTTTACAATGTGTGCTAAATTTTTACCATTTCTGCCCCATTCTCTTCCCCTCCAGCTCCTCCTGTGTCTCCCCACAAATTCATTATTGTTACATGTATATGTATACATATAACTAAATAAATATATATAAATATAATAACATGCTGAGTCCTTTTAGTGTTTCTTATATGTATATGTATATAGGGATGACCACTTGGCATTGAATAATCTATCAAAGAGCTTTCCCTGTAGATACTGATTCTTCCTCTGTTAGCAGCCATTAATTGCCTGTAGCTCTTCATCTTGGGTGGGACATTGTGAAATTACTGCCAGCTCCCTTGGAATGACAACTGGTGATGTTATTGTGCAGGTCTTATTTAAGGATCTATGCCATTAAGATTTCATGAACACCATTTTACATAGGTGTTCTGGTCCTCTGGATCTTACTATCTCTCTGTCTGCTCTTCAGCAATGTTCTCTGAGCCTTAGCTGTGGGTGTTACGTCAATTGTTGTCTGCATTTTGTCCAGTTGTAGATTTCTTTGATGGTCTCTGTCTGATGGAAAACAAAAGACACTTGGATGATCAGTGAGAGATGCATCTATCTGTACATATAAGGCTAAATATTTAGGATGTGGTTCAGAATTATACTGATTTGGAATGTAGCAGTAGATAATCCTCCATAATCCATGACCTTAACCAGCCAAAGGTAGTTGCCTAGGTTTATAGTCTCAGGCATAATTACGTTCTCTCAAATTAAGCAGGGCATAAGTCTGTTTAAGTAGCTGCTGGTTTTCCCCAAGATATAAATCCCACTGTTGCACCTTTGTATATATATTGCTATGGTGGTCTTCATAGGCTTTAGACAGGATAAGACTTTCTTTTTTAAAAAAAAAAATCAAACTTGTTTATTGTTGCTTTTTGCCATCTGGTAACCGCATTTTACACACAGGCTTTGATCTTCAGAATGCCCTGGATTCAGTAGTAAAATCTTTTAAATGAAGTTTTGTACAATAGAAACTTCTTAGCAGTGAAAATTTTGACTGTAAAAAATTACATGCAAAACATACTTTTCTGAAAACACTTAACATTGAACAAAGCATCAAACTACACAAATGAAGAATGAAAACAACATTTC
>JAJTUV010002406.1:100000-182861 GCA_021653895.1 Mastomys natalensis
ATAATTCAGCTTTCTTTGGTACACATTAGAGATTTCCCATTCTATATGGACAATGATGGATAATTATAATGGTACTTTATATATAATCATTATGAAAGGCCAGAATATTGACTCCAGGATCCCCAGTAGTTTCATAAAGGTCTCTCTCCTGGGCCACTTTGAGCCTTGTAGCTAGACTGCAGTAATAAACAGCTAAGGATGATATACATTTCAACATGACTATTAATAATTATCACAAAAGCTATTTTGATACGGGCAGAGCTGGATGCTTTGAAGACATAAAATTGGAAAGCAATAAGAATCCTGACTTCAGATAGCTCTTGTTGAATTTATATAATCCAAATTTATATCTCTACTGTTTTTATTTAGAAAAATGAATGTTATCTGTTTGAGTTAAAATGCATATCCAATAACCACAAGCATTCTTTATTAATTGGGAGGAAAAAGAAGTTATTAAGTCAAATAGATCAGGATGAGTACCCAACCTATGGAAGGATACCAATGAGAAGGATATATTTATAATTCTGTGCTAAGTGTTCCTGTATTATTTTTCACTGTTAGTCTTCAGAAATGCTGAGAGCTTCTTCCCACTCTGTTAGCCTAACCTATTGACCCCAATTTCTGAATTTGCCCTTCACTGTACACCTTGCTCTGTCATCTCTTTGTCCTGATTTTGATCTGGTAACTCATGTACAAGAGTCATTTACTGTACTTGTTATTTTCTTGCCAACTCTATTTATACATAAGAATAATTGACTTCACTGTCTGCATCAGATTCATTTCTATTGCTGTGATAAAAACTTGAAAGAAAAAGTTAGAGGAGAAGATGTTTAGTTTAGCTTATCATTCCAGATTGCAGTCTATCACTGGGAAAAAGTCAAGGAGGCAGGAACATGAAGCATCTTGTCATATCTATGGACAAGAGCAGAGGGAGAAGGAATGCATGAAAGCTTGCCCATATATCTGTTTATTACTCAGTTCACAGCTCAGATCACAAAATGGTACCACATACATTCAAGGTGGGTCTTCCCATTTCAGTTGACCTAATTAAGAAAATCCTTTACACCTATGCTGACAGACCCACACAAGGCACATAATTTCTCTCTGACTCTTCCTACGTCATTCTAGATCATATTAATTGACAATGAGATCTAACCATCACATTATCTATCTTTCTGAAAAATACGCTGGTACTCTCTCAGGTCTATAGATGTACATGTTCAGTCTTATAAAATCAAAACTTGCTATTGAAATACAAGTCTTGGTTCCACATGTGCTCAATCAGTGCAGCACTGAGAAGAATATGTTCAAGTTAAGAATAATTTTAGCCAGGCCTGGTGGCACCAGCCTGTAAGAGCAGCTACCTAAAAAGCTAATACCAGAGGATCAGAAATCCAAGACCTACCCATGCTACATCCAGGGATGGCACCTGTGATTTAATGAGAACCTGTCTCAAAGTAAAAACATAAAAATGTGGCGGAGAATTTGTCAGTTTCTGTGACACTCTGGTATGATTGTTTGAATGAGAATGGTCCTTATAGGCTCATATATTTGTATGCTTGGTTCTGACTAGGAGGTATGGCCTTGTTGAAGAAGGTGTGTTATATGGGCAGGAGGAAACTTTAAGGTTTTAAAAGCCCATGCCAGGACCAGTCTTTCTCTCTCTGCTTTCTGCTTATGGATAAGATGTAGGCTCTTAGTTACATCTCCAGCACCACACCTGCCTGTTTGCTGCCATATTCCAATCATGATGGTTATGAACTCATCCTGGACTCATACCTCTGAAACTGCAAGCAAGCCCCCCAATTCAATGCGTTCTTTTATGAATTGTCTTGATCTCTTCACAACAATAGAAGAGTAACCAAGATACCTAGGCTTCTTTCTAATGACCAGCAGGAAGAAAGATGGACTAAAATCTGCAGGATAAAAAAGTCACCAATTCTCCAAGGAGAGTTTCATTTATAGCTTTTAAGTTTTGCTATCAGAAGCAAAAATACTCATGGGAGCAAATATGGAGACAAAGCATGGGACAGAAACTGAAGGAGGGGTCATCTGGAGACTGTTCCACTTGGATATCTATCCCATGTTCAGTCACCAAAGGTAGATGCTGATGTGGATGCCAGGAAGTCCATGCTGTCAGAAGCCTGATATAGCTGTCTCCTTAGAGGTCTGCCAGAGCCTGACATATACAGAGGCAAATGCTCACAGCTAACCATTGAACTGATCAAGGGGTTCCCAATAGAGGAGTTACAGAGAAGACTGAGGGAGCTGAAAGGTTTTGTGGCCCCATGGGGAGAGCAACAATCCCAACCAACCAGAGCTCCCAGAGTCTAAACCACCAGCCAGGGAGCACATAGAGAGGGACCCATGGCTCCAGTTGTATAGGTAGAGGAGAATGGCCTTGTTGGGCATAGGTGGGAGAGGAGGTCCACTGAAGGCTGGATGCCCCTGTGTGGTGGAATTCGAGAGTGGGGAGGTGGGAGTGGGTAAGGACATATCCTCATAGACGCAGGAAGAGGGTGGATGAGATAGGGGGTCCCTGGGGTGGCTAGTGGGGAAAGGGGATAACATCTGAAATGTAAATAAAATATCCAATAAAAAAACTAAAAAAATAAATAAATATATAAAAAGATTCCACGTTTGACTGAATTTAGTTCTTAAAATGGAGGTCAACAAAGGATAGGAAATTAACATTCACTGCACATTTACCTCTTCATTATATACTGATACATTAACGTTTGGATGGAGGTTGATCTGATTGTGAAGGTAGGTGTTTGGAAATTTCTAGATTTATTTTTTTGATCATCTTCTACAAAGTCAAAACTTACTTTATCAAGTAATTATCTGGGAGCAACATCACTAAAAATAGATCCTGGTCTTTAAACTCAAGTGCTCTGTGATTTGGTGTTTAATGTATAATTCCTGCTAACTAGAGTTCCTAAAACAAGCAGGTATTAGATCCAGTTAAGGAGAACAATACCAAATTAGTGTTGTGTGATTCTTAGTAAATGTTGGAACTGCATTTGTAGTTAAATCCCAGCCAGGGGTTTCTACACCACCTTAAACCATTTAGTTCCAGGATAAAAAGCTCACACAGCCTTTATATTTACAATAAGTCTTAAACAGCACAATAGTTGGGCAGATACTACTCTCTATGTTATTAGAATCTACTTTCCTATTGATAACCCTGATTTATTACTTACTATGCCACATTTGGGCTGCTCTTAGCTCCAATTGGCCAGTCCCCATGGCCCCGTTCTCTTGACTCCTACCCTATGGAGGTTTCTCCTTCCTCCTCCTTTCCTTCTTCCTCTTCTCTTCCTCTTTTTCATGATGTATGTCCAACCCCAAACCAGCAAAACATAAACCCCACCTAAGTCTCTTCTGTTCAGCTATTGTCTGTTGGCATTTTTATTTACCAATCAGAAATAACTTGGGAGCAGGGTCACGGAGCATCTTACAAATGGACTCCCTAGTTGCAACTGTCCTGAGGGCCCAATAATAGCATTAAAATTCAAGCAACATTAGGCCAACCCACTGCATACATTTTTTTTTGTGTCATTTGATGTCTTTGATTGTTATGAAATCAAATTATCCTGTGTCCAGGCTGCTTAAGAATTCATTCTACATTTATTGTATTCACAAGACACTTTGTGATGAGAATGAGGGACTCTGGGAAAAGCTTTGGGGAAAGATTGCAATTCTAATGAAGCTTGTGAGAAAACAAATATGCCAACACTATCAAGATGGATATGCAGATCTTCTCTTGAGGGTGCTACCTTCTAAAAGGAGTCATGTTCAATGGGGAATTAATTGAAGGAAGCAGATTTTATGTTAGCAAGTGCAAGGGAAACATAAAGCTTATTCTCTGATGCTGAAACATACAGTAGTTCAAAATGGGGTTTGGAAAGAAAATCAAGCAACTTTAAACAGTGCAAGAAGATAGATGAGCTCCAAAGGTTGGATTTTAACTGAAGATATATGTTTCCCTGGTTTGGTCAAGCCAATGAAATTTTAACATAAATAGAAATGGTACCAATTTATATATGTTTGTATTATTTTGTTATTTTAAAAAGAAGGTCAGATTGCTGGGCAGGTGGCTATGGTAGTTTGAATAATAAATGTCCTTTGTCATCTTGGGTATTTAAAAACTCGGTCCATAGTTGATGGTACTGTTTAGGGTGTTTAGGTTGGAAGAGGTATGTCACTGGAGGCAGGCTCTGAGAATTTAAAGACTTGCATCACTTCAAGTTCACTTTCTCTTATTTCCTGCTTGTGCTTTGAGATACGAACTCTGAGCTGTTCCTGCTACCATGCATGCTGTTTGCTACTCTATTTCCCTGCTGTAATGGTGATGGGTTCCTGTCGCTCTGAAATTATAAGTCCAAAATAAATCCTTCCTTCTATAAGTTGCCTTTATCATGATGTTTCATTACAGTAATAGAAACCTTGAGATAGTGGCTAATGTGTGAAATCCCAGACTTCAAGACGCTGAAGCAGGAGGATTGCTATGAATTTTAAGCTATCCTGAGCTATAGAAAGATCTTGTCTCAAAAAAAAAAAAAAATGTGATCAGTTATGTATCAGAGTACCTGTCTTCTGCTAATATTCATACTGCCACCAGGAAGGAATATTATTTTTGCAAATATAGCTAAGTATATATTTATTTATTATTCCTTTAAGCCAAAATTGGGATTATTTAACAGGACACGAATATTACAAAAATTATGTGAAAGCAGAACCATTACAATGCCAATGGTATTACTACTATTCTTACAGAATGGACTCTAGTCTATAGCAAATAGTACCGGCCTGAAACAATAGTAGCATTAAAAACTGACAATACCAGGGTGGAAAGATAGCTAAGCATTAAGATCACTTGTTGATCTTGCAGACGTCCCAGAATTGATTCCCAGAACCTACATGGTTTCTCATGCCTATCTATAACTTTTGTTCTAGTGAATCTCCAATGGTCACATCTGACATCCGTGAGCACCAGGCACAAATTTCTGAGGAAATTCTCGTTTTCTTAAGGTTCATTGTTTCAATAGATTAAAAGACAAAATTGTCTCCTTAAAATATCTTCATTTCTGGCAGGCCTGTTACATTTCTGTGATTTATCTGTTGTAAATAGAACTGCAATAAACATTGAAGTGCAAGTACTCTGTTATCTGCTCACTTGGAGGCAAAACTATTGACTTGGGTAAATACTCAGGAGTGGTATAGTTGGGTCATATGGTAAATTTATTGTTAATTTTTTTTGAAAACCTTGACATTGTTTTCCACAGAGGCCCAACTACTGTTCTGTTTTCTTTGTGCCTACATTCTTGCCAACATTTGTTATTTCTATTCTTAATGACTGTCATTCTGGCTGGAGTAAAATGAAATCTCAATATAATTTGAATTTGTAGTTCTCAGATGTCTAGTGAGGTTGACCTTTTCATATATTTATGGCCATGTGTATCTTCCCTTTTCAGAATCATTTGTTAATTTCTTTAGCCTTTTTACTGTTTGGGTTATGTGATTTCTTATGCTTTAGGTTTTTTGGTGTTCTCTGTATACTCCTAATTGTAATATGGGAGATGTACAGCCAACAGGTTTTATCTCATTTTGTATGCTGACCATTCACCTGTTTCCTTTGCTGTGTGGAAGATTTGAATTTCATGAGGTCCCATTTGTTGATTGTTGGCCTTATTTTCTAAGCTACTGAAATCCTACTCCAATGTCTTAAAGTGTTTTCTCTCTAGTAGTTCCAGAGTTTTTTTGGTCTTGCATTTTTTTCCATGCAGGGTGAATGATAGGACTCTACTTTCTTTCCACATATGTATAGCCAGTTCTCATCACGGGTTTTCTTGATGTTAGGTATATTTTTTTGCCATCTTTGTTTAAAAATAAGTGGCTGCAGTTCTGTGGGCTCTGTCCAGATCTTCTATTCTGTTCCACTGATCCACAAGTCTGTTTTTGTAACAAGGCATACTCTTACCCCCATAGAGATTTGTCTAACACTGCACTAATAATAAATTGCAGTCTGCTTTGAGTGTCAAAACACTGACATATATGAAAAAATAAAAATAAATACAAATCTTTAACTATGTTCATTCCATAGCAAAGTATAGGATTTCCATATGGAAGTTTTGATGGAAGACAATATAGTTAATGTTGTCACTTTACCTGACCCTTCTGAGATCCAGTATTGTTATAAAACAAGGCAATGTTGAGACATGTGGTCAGAAGGGTAGATATTACTTTTAAAGGACATCTTTATCCTGATGAAATACTAAAACTCCTTACGTATATTGAAGCAAAAATCAAGCAATATTTTATATAACTAAACCAATCACGAGTCCATCAAGGACAGAGGGAGCAAGTCAGATATTGACAGACCAAGCCTGACAGTGCTTGTGATTGAAAGGGGATTCATCTTTAGGAGGTTGATTTTAAGTCAATGTAAAAATCAATTGTCAGTAGAAAGACATGTTTTGGATTTGTTCTTGTAACTATTTCTTAATTTTAGTTTCCTAGACCGGTTATTATATTTTACTTATAAATCTCTTGCTTTCTTTTTGTCCCATTTCTGGCTTACATTTACTCTATTTTATACTTATTTCTTATATAACAGGCAGTCCAGTAAAGGGTGTCAAATGTTAGGCTGCTTCTGGCATTTCCTAGAAAAGAAAGCTCCTGTTCAAGACCTTCCAAGCCAATATTAGAATTCTTTCAGTCAATAGTAACAGAAGTAGAATGACAAATACCATTGGTGGTGATCTTTCAGTGACCTTGCAGTTATAGCTCCTGCTTTGGGGTTCTGGTTCTGGATTAATCCTGGTGTCTGCTATGTGGGAACTGATTTAGGACTTCATTTCCCTCACAATGGGATAGATTATAAAGAATCACAGAAGGTGCATTATATTTGTTTCTTTCTGCAAACTGCTGGGCTTGTCATTCTGTCAGAAAAGGAAATTAGGATTGTCTGACATCATATTCTTCATTGTCTGCTTGATAGATTGTCCTGCACACCTCAAAATCTTTGTCAAATTATTGCCTTCCACCTTTTCTTTTTTTTTCCAGCATTTTTTGAGGTACAAACACTAACAAGTCTCCAATGCCTGTCCATGGTTTCCTCCACATTAAGTATTGTCTTCCATTCACCCAATCTCAGTTTTTAGCTACCCCATAGGTTTCCATGAGAAGGAAAACTGGAATGAATCAACTGTGCTGGCTGCTGATGAACTAGCCTGCCTCCATCTTAGGCTTAAAAGCTGTACTATAGTAAAGAGAATCTAGGTTCATTCCTGTTTCTGATTAAACCTCTGTTTCTCAAGAATTGAACTATGCCTATCTGTAAACTTAACTGCAAATGATCCTGTACTGCCTGTTCCAGAAACGACAATCATGTCATTATTTCAAACCATCTTACAACCCTACCTTTGTTTCATTGAGATTTTTGGAAGATGTAAAAGTACATGAAATCCTTTTGTCAGTCCTTGAAAGCCTCCAATGAAAATCTTGTGCCAACACAAATATAGAATTCTCAACTCCAAGGAAACAAAGGTGGTTTATTCTGAAGCCAAACTATGAGTGACCATGGCCTGGAAAAACATAGATTTAGGTTACCAGTTCAATAATTTTCAACATGAAAGTAGTTTGTGGTGTTTTATAGTAAAAGAACAATGAAAGTTATAAATCAAGGCATCTTAATAATACATTTGTGGAGAAATCCGAGGAGTAGGTTATTGCAAGATGGGGTCGGGGGATGTCAACTACAGGCCTCATATGTTATCTGCTATTATAGCCCTTCCATTGGTGAGGATATGGTTCTGTTAATACATTATTAAGGTACATTAAATCTGACACAGAAGTAGGCAAGGAATGGCTATTTAATAGATTAAGATTGATCAAGACAACTTGTAATTAGGCTCTGAAATGTCAACATTCCAAACTCTTTGTCATCATTAAAGGTTTAATCAGCAGGCCTCTGAAGACACAACTTCTTTTCAGGAGTTTTCATTCACACTTGTATAAAAAGGCACTACAAATGCCACCTTAAAATAAATGGTGTGTGCACTGAACAATTAATTTTTTACTAGGTAATCTTAGTCATAATAACTACTGTGGTAAAGAAAACACTGGAGCATCAGATTTAGAAGGGAACTTAAAGATGTCGAAAGGTATTATAAAATAGTAAGAAAGAACAGAAAAAGTAAAAGACAAATCTTTTGTGGAGGATGGGGGACCGTCTTAATTTCTACTTCTGCAAAATGAGGTTGTTAATGCCTTTGCATGAGAGCTGTAGTGAAAACTGGAGATGAAGGATATGTGAAGTTCATCTCGCTGCTTAGGACTTGGGAGTTGCTCTGCTTATCATTACCATCATTAGCTGACAGATGAGGAAACTGAAGACTAAAGTTAGATGACTTACTCAAGGTAACTTAGCATACTATTGCCAACAGAGTCTAGACTAGAATCCAGATATCCCCAGTCCCTGATAAATTGTATTGCCCCATCATTTATTATACACAACAGACGGCTTAAATTCAAAGGGAGGCAAGATGTAAAATCTTGATGTAGTAACGGACAAGTTCACTGTTCTTCTTTTCTGTGATCCAGAATAGGATTTGCTCAGGATAATCTTGTCAAGCTAACAAAGGAGTCTCTTGAAAGTTATCTTCCTGAAAGAAATTGTCACCCTCAGTGCTAGGGGCTTGCTTGCATTAACTATTAGAGATTTAATGGCATGACACAATTACTAATTTAGATAGAAAAAGTTGGTGACTTCACAGTGATTTTCCTGGCCCTGTGTTCTAAGTGCCAGGATTACACATGTGGGTCAGCATGCCTGGCTGAGTTCTTTGATTTTAAGTATATTTGATATCTGCTACTTACCAATATTCACTCCTTTTGATAAAAGAAGAAATTGAGGTCTACACAGGTGAAGGGCTTGTCCAGTGCTGCAAAGTGAGTAAGTTGCAGAATTACAATCAAGGTTTTGTGACAGTTCAGTGTAGTTTTTATCCTACTTGAATTGTTCATGTTTTAAAACCCTTAGATTTTTCTTTGTCATTACAGATGTCAAGCTTTTGACTAATAACATGAGGATTTCCTAAGGGCCGTCTGAAACAATGTTACCTAGATATCCTCACTTTTAGCAAAAGGTACCATCAACTTCTGTATTTTCCCGATTATGCAATTTTTGGAGCATAGTTACAGATGACCCAGATTCTTGTATCTCTGTTCCACTCTAACTCTATTGCAGACTGAAGTTTCTATTTAGATCTTCCTGATTTTGTCCTATGTTCTAACTATATACATATTTCACCCTATAAGTAAAGTAGTAATTGTGCTCCTAACCCTTAAGTTCTTGAAATTGAGACCATTTTTATAGGACAATGCAAGCAATCATTGGCCTTTCTCTATTTGTCTTCTCATTCTGTGTGCTCAGTCTCTGATCCCAGGCTTGTTTTGGGGGATCTAGATCCTCTATTTACTAGGTCTGGAGCTAAGAATTTTCTGATGGTAAGTTCTTAAACTTCCTTCTATCATAGTGTGGTAACTAATCCTGTTTGTTATACTCTTGTGCTGATTAGTATTTTGTCAACTAAACACAAGATAGATTCATCTGGGAAGAGGGTGCCTCGCTTGAGAAAATTCCTTCATCAGATTAACCTGTGAATCTCTTTCTTGGTTGATGATTGACATGCAAGGGCCCAGCTCACTGTGGGTGGTGGGCAGATGTTCCTGAGTATCATATGAAAGTAGATTGAGCAAGCTAGTAAACAGTCCTCCTCCATGGACTCTGCTGTAGTTCCTGACTTTAGATTCCTGCCTTGAGTTTGACTCACCTTAGTGAAGCATACGCCAAAACTAACTCTTCCTTCCCCAAAGTGGCTTTTGGTTAGTGCCTTACCATAGCAAGCAAAAAAGCAGACTAGAACAGCTCCTGGGAAGAGTTCTTAGAGACTATTAAAGACATTTAACAACCCCAGGGGCAGGCAGATAATTTAAAAAACTACATCTTTAATAACACAAAGCCACATCCTTCACCTTAAAGACCTTATTCAATTTATTCCAAATTCCATATTCCAATGTGGCAGAAGTTTCTTAAAAATTTATAGTAATAGAATGAAGAAAGTGGTAAAGCAACACACTTTTTAGATATATTCATGGGTACACTAGAGTGGTGGATTACAGCAAAGAGGAAAAATCTCTACTAAAGGCCTCAGATGATATCTGACAACATCTAAACTTAAAATGCTATTAACAACAAAGTCTAGAATAGAATCCAGATCTATTGGTGGAGTCAGATAGTCTAAAGGATTTATGTAAGCCACAAGAATGTCAAGTATATACAGAGATAGGAAATAGAAGAGGATTCATGAGGGCTAAGATAATATAATTTATAATTGGGATTTGGACTTGCAACATTCTATTTTTTCCAAGATTGCTGAAATTCTTCTACTCAGGAATAGTTCTTCCAGAAACTTTCATTGACAGTACAGATATATCGCCCAGTTTGTTGGAACAGGCCTGCAAGCAAACGTAAATTGGGAAGGTATGGCAGGAGGATCCTGAGTTCAAGGCTGATGGAGCCATATAGTGAATTAATGGCTATTCTGAACAATTTAGAATCTGCCTCAAAATAAAAAGTAAAAGGGCTCAGTGGTAGAGCACTTGCCTCTAAATACACATGAGGTCTTGGGGCCAGAACTACCAAAAAACAAAGAAAAATGATTTGTTTCTGGCAAACTGTGGAATCCAAGGTCTGTAATTCCTGTACTCAGAAGTTGAGATAGGGGAACCATAATTTTGAGGACAGCTTAGGCTAGATAATGAGTTTCTGGCCAGTGTTGGCCTCATAGCAAGGCCCTGATCTTAAATAAACAGACAAGAAAGAAAACAAGTACAAACAGAAAATACATTTCACAGTAGGAAGTGAAAGGTTGCAGTGATCAAAGATGGACTGGCAGAGGTTGTCAAAATAGCATTACAGATGACGTTACTATTTGTCCATGGCAGCCCAGTCACACACTCCAGCAAGAAGACTTACAGAAACTAAGACAGTAGCAGCAATATTTCACTCTCTGATTCTTAGAGACAACAAGCCTTTGAGCAAAAACTATATATCATTAAACCTGATAAAAAAAAGAAGACTTTTTGCCTTGGAATGTTTTCTTGCCAACAGCTGGTGCTCAGCACTAATAGGGGTGGTGTGTGGGGTGGTGTGAGGGTGGCACTACTTTTACTGGAGTTGTTAGGGTCAGAGCTGAGCTCTGCTACTCCTAACAGACACCTGCTCTCAATAGGACAATGAAACAAAAAGTAATAATGAAAAGCAGAAAAGAGATTTATTCAGTGAGGCCACATTGGGGGGAGGAACAAAGAGGTCTAGTGAACCCCCACTTCAGGGTTTTGACAAGAGGTTTAGGTTTAAATAGAGGGCAAGAGGTATGCAAAACTAAGTCCTTGATCAAGGTGTGGTCCTGCCCATCATCAGTGTCTGGACTCCAGTGCCTCCTTCAAGGTGGTCTGACAAGTTGTCAAAACTGTATAACATTTCTTTCCAAGAGACAAGCCCTCAACCCTTTGGTTAGCCCGAGCCTCTTCTTTTTCTCAGCATGAGATTCCCAGGGAAATTCCAGTCCCTTTAGCATTGTCTTAATAGTTTGATAGCCAAAGAAAGGGGACTGAATGTCTCTTTAGAATATCTTCATCCCTGCCAGGACAATTATACTGCTGAGGGAGTGTTGTCTGGTAGAGTTTGAGATGGGAAGAAGTGGAAGTGTCTCTAGAAATTTCCAAGTCTCTGTATATGCAAATAACTTCAAATTATGAAAAACACTTCAATTAGACCCCCGATAGTAAATTGTATCCCCCCATCTTTGTGCTTTCTACCTCTTAAATACTTTTTTAATTTTCTTAAAAGATGAGAGAGCATTGTTATATTTCCTTGTATATCCTATTGGAGCAGAAAAGGGGAACCAACAGTCAGGTTCTCACTGATGTAAACTGATGTAACACTCTCAGTCCTTAATATGTAAAAATTTGCACTTGTACTGTTCCTTAGTCTGGTATGAAGGTTAAAGCGGTACAGCAGTCCAATCAAAATGACTCCTACTCATTCATCACTGACTCACTCAACAAATATTGTAATGCTTTTAGTTTGCCATACACTGAATCTGGCATTGAGGATGAACACAAAAACGTAATTGACTATAGAAAAATAAATGGAGAATATTAGGAGAATATAGGGTACAAGGAACTCATGAGAAAGGAGTAGCATGGTTGTAGAATGTTGCCATGAGACTTCAAAAAAAAAAAAAAAAAAAAAAAGCAAGCAAGTTAGAGAAATGCTGGATCTGCGCAGTGGAAACCCAGGGAAATTTTCCATAGTGGTGCGTCCCAATAACTTGAGAAAGTCCAAGGGTTCCAAGGGCTGGAAGCTTTGGCAACAGCAGGCCCCAATGATATGAGAAGTCCGTGAGTTCCAAGAGTTTTATTGTTCATGGTGTGTGATAGATGGTCTGGGTGCTCCCCACAGTTTAAGCCAGAGGGGAGCTGGCTTAAATAGGGGGGGGAAAAGAGGAGGAAGTGGGAAAAGGAATAACTTACTTTAGCTACGCCCCCCACCAGCCTTTAGGTAACTCATGAATACAGAAATCTCTTGAAGCTGAAGCTTGTAGTCACGATCTCTACCTGTGTGTGAATGGTGATGCAAACCTCTCTGGGAGGAGCTGCTTGCCAAACGTGACTGTAAGGTGCAGGTTAATGGAGATATAGACTGCGTGTCAGGAGTCTGGAATCCAGGGGCGTGGTGAGATATGTGCTGTCCCTGCACAGGCAATGAACTCCTGTTGGGTCTCTGGCTATCTCAAAACCAGTGCTCTACTGGAGACCAAATCAACCCTTCACGGTCCTACAGGGAAAACCATGTCCATATAAAGGAAAGGCACATATATGATAGGCCTAAGTACTAATGAGTTCAACTAGTTGGTGAGAATGAAAAGATGGAGATCCTGGACATGACCACAAAGTCGTCTAGACCAAATATCATTTCTTTTCTTTTTTCTTTTTGTTTTGTCATCTCTGAACCATATTCCCTAAACTGTAAGTTCTGCTTCCCACACAATTCAGGCTTAGAGGTCTTCTTACCCTTCTATTAGCTCTCTACTCCATAGGCCCTATTCTATAGGGGACTACCAGTACAGATGATGAGTATAAGACTTGGCAACTACCTGCAGAATCCATTCCATTCAAAAGTGATTCTTTTAGGGTAGAAGACCGAAAGATGCTAAGCAGCATAGGAAATAGCCTTAGAGACTATTAATAACTGTTAAGAAATGGAGACCTATGGGCTGAGAGATTACTGCTCTTGCAGATGATCTGGGTTTAGTTCCTAGCACCCACACAGTGATTCACAATAATCTGTTAACCCATTTTCAAGGGATGTGATACTACTTCTGACTTCCAGAGGCTCCTGCATGTACATGCTGCCAGGCACACACATAAATAAAACAAAACAAGAAAAAAAAATTACAAAGGCCTTGGAGAAATACTGTTAATCCCAAAGATGGGAAGAGAAAAACTATAGACCCAAACCATCATGGGGGAAGATAAGTGTTTTATAGCTCAGGGATAAAAGGTTTCTAAATGGGGGATTTGGAGGACAAAATAGGTGGGGTTACAGGAACATAACATAAGCATATCAAGATAGTCCTGAAATAAAGAAACAGTAAAAGGTGGACATGACAACAGCTAGACATATCAAGGTAGTCATAGGTGGTCGTATAATATTTTAAAACAAAGGTAGACTTACAAGATAGTTATAAACAACTTTTTAAAACAAAGACATGATTGCCATTCCTAGAACAGGCAGTACAGAACCATTTGTGGTTAAGGTTATAGCCCAATCCTTGAGAAACAGAGGTTTAATCATAAACACAAATGAGCCTTGCTTCTGTCTACTGTAAGATGTTTTTAAGCCTAAGATTAAGGCAGGCTGGTTTTTCAATACCTCAGCTGGTAAGGGCACTGAGTGCTTTTTCAGAGGACCCACATGGTGGTTTGCAACAATTTATATTCAATTTCAATGGATTTAATACTCTTCTTGCCTGAGAAGACACAAGGAATTCCTGTAATACACAGACACACATGCAGGCAAAGTACAAACATACAAACGCACACACACACACACACACACACACACAAATGCACACACATAATATATTTCAAATATCAAATTGATATCATCTGATATAGGATAGGAGTAACTATGTAGGTTCAATGAAGGACCCATAAATTTTCTGAACAATTTTATATTAGCTGTGACTTGTTTTATCTTGTGTTGTCATTAATTGTGTTTAGCACATATTATTTATAAGCACTTGGATGTATGAATATATGCTTAGATTTTCTTATTTGCAGAAGTCTGTAAGGATAGATATCCTAAATCTTCATAACCTAGCTTGATGTGGCTATACATAAGAGGTAATTTGGTGGCTGGGAAGATAGCTCTGTGTGGGTAAAGGGCTTGTCATACAAGGACCTAATATGGACCTAGGGACCTAGGGAAGGGTTAATGACTTAAAAATCTCAGACTTAAAAGTCTGAGAACCTCTGGACAGGAGAGTTGAAATGGTTAATAACACCTGTAGAAGCTTCTGATCAAGCATTCCACATACTAAACTCTGGTGGTGGTGGTGTCTTAACCTTTCATGACTGCAGAATTGACCTGCAGACAGAATCTTCCATCTCCCAACCTCCTCCTTTCCATCCTATAAAACCTCAAGCATCCTGTGCCTTGTGCATTTAGTCTCTAGTTCCTTGGAGAGACTGGCCAATTCAGTTCTGATTAAAAGAACAATTTTACTTCTAGAGAGGCCTGTCTGCTTTCTTTTATTTCCATGACACCACCATCGATCGCCATTGAACTCTCACTGGGCAACCTATCTCTTTTCTGAAACCCATACAATGGAGAGGGCATGGCTGCTTGCCCAGTATACCAGTGCTTAATGGCAGCCAGTGATCACTTGAAACCTCTAAGGTATTAGTGTGTCATGTAATCTCAGTTTGTGTCTTTTCCCTCATCTGTCATCCCCCATTCTGACCTCCAGAACAGAGGCCCTTACTCCTATGTCTACTGGACCACACCCACCACAAACTCACTGGGAAGCCAAGGCAACCATATGTTTGTTAAAGATCTCTATGTTGTTTCCTTTTCACAATGAGGATTCTAAAACAATCATAATCCAACAAAGAATAATGCTCAAAATCTTAGTGTATTAAAATGTCCTATGTATGATTATGTATATATAGAATGTCTATCTATGTGCAATTATGTTTTTTCTATATCATATACTCAACCCAATTGACTTACAAGTAAATGCTCATGTAAACTAAAATTGTTAATTTGCCCCTACTTCATTTTGCCCATAATAAAACTAAAATTAAAAAAAGATAATGGTTAATGGTCCTGAGTCTCTCTCTCTCTGGAACAATTAAAATGAGTTTGTAAATAGAAAATTTAAGAATCTGTTGTTAAGGACAAGACATACATAATCATATAATTCTGGAGAAATTTTATCTCCTTGAGTCTTATCGTAATTCTGTCTCTATACATGGTCACTGTCGCTTGAGGGTATAAATTAACTTTCAGAGATGATTACTCCTATTTTGGGTTGTTTCTCTGATTGGACAAATGTCTTCCCTTTAATAGGAATAACATATGTCTGTTCTTTTAAATGTATTTTATATGTAAATAAATATATGTGTAAATACAAATTTTGAGGACTTAAGAATATTGTTATCAGTATGGCCTCTTTAAAAGCAAACAAATGAACAAATGGGATTTTCAAGATCCTTGTTTTAACCAGGCTTATGTGAAAATGAAAACCAAACACCTAGTATCTATCTCTCAGAATACAGTGTTTCTCTCCTGCTTTTACTGCTCCCTGCCTACAAAGATAGTAGCAGGGCTTGTTAAATGTCCCTTACAAAGGGGGGAGATGAACACACCATCCAGACAGCTTTTTTAAAAAATGGGGAGGCAGGGGTGAGGAGATCTATGTGACTATAAAATAAACGTATACATACTGACTGAAACTTTTCAGTATGACTGCTTTTGGATCACGCACAATCCCTCTCATTGATAGCTCCTTATAAATTATAAGTAAGCCCAATAAACTCATTTGTTTCCCCAGAGTGAACTCTGAAATTATACTTTGATTTGCCAATGGGACCTTATGAAGAGGACTCAGACATTGCTTAGACTGCCTCCTAAGCTTTCCCAGGGATTAAGGTCTCACATCAGGTAGGAAACTCATGTGTTATCACTATTATGTCTCATGGTATTGAGAGACATAAAAAGTTATGAGGATAAAATATGTAAATTATTTATTAAAAAAGGATTTGTATATGAGAATTAAGATGTATTGATGAATAAGGTTTGAAAATGGAAAAAAGAACTAGAGCACTTTTGCAAGCTCAGAAGTTTCTAGCTAATTAAGGTACATAGAGGATTAGAATTAGAGATCATATATGTGATAGTAAAGTTTCTGAAGTCTAAGATCAACTATTACAAAAACTGGCTAAAATGTATGTCAAATCAAAGTTTATTTAGAAATACCTGTCTACTGAATACAATAGTTTAAAGTATCAGACTGATGTAACTTATCTTTTGGGTGTCTACTAACCATAGTTGTAGGCTATTTTAATTTAGTCAGGGGGACTGAAACAGAGAATACTTTTACTTTTGCCCTCCAACGTCATTGAAATCCCATGGGGACAATGGGTCATCTCTAGGAATGTTCTGTAACTATGGATAGTCACCTGTTTTCTTGTTTTGGGAAACCATGGAGACTCTACCCAATGAATTCTAATCTGTATTAAATCTAAAAAAGGAGAATCCACACAGAGATTTCCTCAGTGCTTCAAAGGGAAGCCAGAGTCAGGCCCAGTGAGGCCCTTAACTTATATAGATGAACTTCATATAAATGAACAACTGGTAAAAAAAAAAATAAAACAAACAAATAAACACAGGCTTGAGGAGCCTGTGATTCTTTACAAGCCCAAGAAACCCCTGAGAACTAGATTCTCAATTGACCTTAACAATACAAAAACAAAAGTTAATTTTGGTTACCTAGTAAATGATCTTAAACATCCAGCAGAAAAGCATATAAAAAAAAAAAGATCAGTATTTTTAACAATTCAAAGGATTGCCCTCCTCTGACATATTAAACATATGAAATAAATAGTATTTGGGCAGTTATTTTTTGAATGATTGTCTTCTTGATATATATCCTGATATATCTACTTGAATATATATTATACATATATGATATATGTATATAATATGTGGTATACATTATACATCATGTGTTGTATACATATACTATATATGTATATATCATATATATCATACATGATACACACACACACACACACACACACACATATATATATGATATAGGACAAGATCTTGTCTTACTTCTATCATGTAGTGTTTATCCACAGTTAATAAAAAAGGTCTGTCTCCCAAAATACTGGAGCCAAACCTAAAAGCTGTATTCACCAACTATGGAACACTATCTCTTTATGGAAGAAACTTTTCACACCTATAATATGTCTTTCTATACTATAACCACTCATGTTTCCCCATTAAAAGAGACTGCCAGACACTCTGTTATCAAACTCATACATTTGGGAAGTTATTGTGGATAACCAAATGTTGCCCTCGTGACATTGCTGGACAATCCTATTAAAAGACCCAATATGATTGATTCTATTTATCTTTTAAATTGTCAATTAAGATATTGTCTTTAACAGACTTATCGTACATAGCTTCTAGGTGCTTGGAAGTCTGTAGGAGTGTGATTACAGTTACCTTATCCTTCTACAGAAGAATGATATATGGTCCAGTTAGTAGTACAATTACATTTCACCTTACTAAAGGAAACTCATGTTATTATGTTAAAATGTTTTTCCTCATTATCTTCATATCTCAATGTTCCCAACTAGATTATAAAACCCAAGGACAGATTCTGCACTTACACTGGCCAATGAAAATATCTCCAGCTCTTCTACCAAACCAATGGCCTTACATCCTATAATTGATCATAGTGACAAAAATCAGTTTTGCTATGACACAGATATCCAGGGATACAACAGATGGTTTTCTTACATGTTCTCTTTCCTTTCGTAAGGTCAAAACTCCCCCAACTCTTTCCTTAACATTCTAAGCAGTAATTATAATAGTACTAACAGTCTCACTTTTGTATGCTATAAGATGCTGTCTTATTCACATTATACATTCCACGGATTCATATTGTCGTCACATGGGTCTCTTATATTCTAGATCTTTGCCATCTGTTAAGTTTTATCACCCCCCACACCAGGTTGACCCACCTCTGAGGGAATCTAACTGCTGCCCTTTCTATATTGTTCCTTTTCATCAGCTTGAAGCAGTTAAGAGAGATCTGTCCCTAAAATCTCTAAAAGCAATTTGAGTGACCTCTGAAAAGATGACTGACTAATGGGCCATCTAACTCATCCTTTTTACAATGGAGAACTAAAACCTTTGGACTAGGGGCTTCTTTGCATCAATTAAACCTCTCTGCCTGATCAGCTCTCAGAAAACCTTAAAGAAATTTCAGGTCAGCTAAGTCCTTTAGGACCAACTTGTTTCTTTGGCTGCTGTGGTAGCCCAAAACTAAGGAGCACTATTTTCCTGACTATGCTAAGCATGGGCTCTGTGCCCTCCCTTCACTAGGAACAATGCTTCTTTTCTACCATCAAATTCAAGCTGGTTCCAGATGAGAGTCCAAAGATGCAGAGACCAGACAAAATTTCAATGACAAGTCCCCTCCTATGAATGAAGTTTGGCTTTCCTCCCACTCTGGCTCCTCCCTTGATCTATTCTTTCCTTCTGATTATTTTTTTTTTTTTTTTTTATTGGAAATTTTTTTTTACATTTCAGATGTTCTCTCCTTACCCCATTTCCCCCCTCCCTCCCAGGAACTCACTATCCCTTCCCCCCTCCTCCTGCCTCCACGTTGGTGTACCCCACCCACCCTCCCCTGTATCTCACCTCCCCACCCTCGAGTATCCCCCACCCACGACGTAGATTTTTACTGTCATTTAAATGTTTACTTACTGGACCTGCTTCCCTTAAAATAACCAGGCTTCTCCCATATCAGAACAATAATGTTCCAATGTTAGTGCAACTAGTAATACAACAGCTCCATTTGTTCTCCATAAATCTGCTAAGAGACTTTTCAGATGCTGTGGAAGAAGAGCTCTTGGTACCGGGAAACTTCATTGCTTTTACATCAGACCAGAAACAATTCTTTGCTTTAGACTTCTGCTTTCTCCCATTCCCTCTTTCAGTACTGGGGAGCTGCATGTTGCTGCTGCCAGCATCCTTGGGTGCAGCACTGCTGGCAGTGGCTCCTATCACCATGAATGACTGGACCTACATAGAAGGAAAATTTTCTCCTAGCATATTTTTACATCACCGATACTACAATCCTTCGCTTTGTATACTGCTATCCTTTACCGCACCCATTAGGGTGCCTTTCCATATCCAACTTTTCAAAGTGAAATACCCTTTTTTTTTCACTAAGCACACTGCCCCACTCCCCTCATGATCCTTCTAAGGTTTCAACTTTTACCTCTCCCTTAATCATTACTCAAGAGATCGAGGTACCTCCCTTAAACAGAACTCATCAGTTTATTTTTTGTTTGTTTATGAGACAGGATTTCTCGGTGTAGCCCCGACTGTTCTAGAACTAACTCAGTAGACTAGGCTGGCCTCATACTCAGAGATCCACCTGCCTAGCCCTTGTGAGTGCTGAGATTAAAGACAAGTACCATAATGCCTGGCTTACTAGCTCTTAAAGGCCACCAATTCCACTTAGCCAGCCAACTTATGAATGTGTCTGTACACTAAGTTTCAGCATTCCTGGGCTGCTCCTGCTTCCTGATCACTAAGAATCTCTTAAGCTATATCTTTACATAATGATAAACCCCTTCCTAGGTCCCATACTCATAACAGTCCTCCCAAGATGCCTATTTTTGACAGCCTCTTACCGTCTTCTACTCTTCCTCCCATCATGAATGGTGATCTATTGCTCTGCTCCAACTTATCAACTTGTCTGGCATCCTTCCCATCCTGACTCAACACAGTCCGGCCAAATAGCCACAGCCCTTTGAGATATAATATGAATCCTTTCCTTTCCAATATGGAGGTCCCTAAGATACTGTGGGAAGTTGCCTCCTATATCACTGGCTTCTGTCTATGACTTCCATTCTATGCTTTTCCTTCCACCTTTCTGGGGACTTTTTCAGCTTCACCCTGGAACCAAATCAGCCATTTTTAGCCCTCTTTTTATCTCTAGAAGTCCGTGAAGGCATGACACAATCCATGACAGCTGATAAAGTTAAAACTCTCCTGCTATACACAGTCAACCTGGTCTATGCTTCTAAGATTTGTGGGATGGAGCCTAGACTCTACTCTATTGTTCTCTTTCTTTAGGAAGTAGCTGATGAGAGAATACATCCCCCTCATCCCCACCCCTATTCTTTTCTGTCTGTCTTCGGGGTCTGGAATGAAGGGTTAATTGACCTAAAAGCCTCAGGTGGACTAAGCAACCCTAGGTAGGAAAGTTGACTCTACTGATAATAACTGAGGAAGCTTCTGATAAGAAGATCCACATACCACACCCAAATATCAAACTCCACTGTTCTCCACTGCTTCAAGCCTGCAGGAGAACTGACCTGCAGATGGAATCTTCATTCCCCAACGTTTCCTTTTTTCTGTTCTATAAAAGCCCAGCTCCCTGTGCCATGTGAGCACTGACGATAGACTGTGGCCCTTCAGCTGCACTGATTAAAAGAACAATTCTGTTCTTGGAGGTGCCTGCCTGCTTTCTTTTATTTCCATGTCACCTCCATTAATTCCAATCTAATGACTAACACTGGTTGGACTGGTGTATGCCTGTAGTCCCAGCAACGTGGAGGTAGACAGGAGGGTCCCTGGAGCTTGTTGGCCAACCAGCCTCACTAAATTCATGAGCCCAGTGAGATACCCTGTGTCAAAAACAAAACAGAGAACTCACAAAGAAAGTAGAAGTTGGGTAGATGGGGAGGTAGGGAGGATATGGAAGGAGTTCAGGGAGGAGATAAGCATGGTCAGAATATACTGTATAAAATTTTTTCGATTAAAAAATGAAAAATCCAAATAAAAAATAAAAATATATCTGCAAAAATAAGATGGAGAGCAATTGCAGAAGACATTCAACATTAACCTCTGGTTGACATATATATATGTTCATGTACATATACACACATATAGACACATAAAAAAACATCAAGCCATTTTGAGTCATGCTATTCTAGAAGACCTTTGAGACAGTTCATCTAAACATATATGGAGAGGACACAGAAGTAACAATACTAACCTCTTAATTCAGACTTACCTAAAAACATGCTTCCAGAAAATTTGGCTTAGAGTTTCAGTGTCTGTGATTAAAGGATATTTTTGGGCATTTTGAGAAGTTACCATACTTATTGGAAAAGAGAAGAATGGTATGTTTAGGAAAGAAGTTCAGACTGGTTGAAGCAGAATTTACTCACATGAATGGAGTAGAAATTTCCATTATGGCAGGATTAGAGAGTTCCTTCATAGAATGGTTGTCTTACCAGCCTGCATCAGAAGCCAACAAACTAATGGCAAGTTCATCCATGGAAAGCCAATTATCAAACAGTGATCTCATGGCCTGATTCATTGGCCATGTCATTAACTGACTGATTTAAAATAATGTTTTGTTGTGCCTCGCTGCCAGCCATCTTGCAGCCTGTGTGAGGTAAGCGAAGGAAGCAGGCTGGGAGTAACAGGGAAATTGTGCCCTTTAAAGATGACAGTATAGCTCATCTTCCTCAGAAATCATCTGATTATAGAGTCACTGATGCTTTATGTTAATTAACTACTTTGTAACTTTTTGAAAACTAATTTATGTTGTGTGGGATATGTGTTATTTAGGAGAAGACAGGCTATACGACAATAACTAATTAACCTCAAATTTCCAGTGTCCTAAAATAACAAAGGTTTACTGCTTGTGTGCCATGGCTATTAATACAGTCTGAGCCTCATAAAGAATCTCTACTCTGAAAAGTTTACTTCTAGGCACAAGTTTCTTGAAGAGAAACCCAGGTGAGTAAAGATGTACCCTCTTTTATTGTTGTTTGTTTGAGTTTAAATAACAGTCTTTAGTTTTTGACATTAAATTATAAGTACATCATTTCTGACCTTTCTTTCCCATTATCCAACACATTTTCCCATTCCCATGTATCCCCCTTTGCTCTCTCTCAAGTTCATAGATGCATAATTACAAATTGCTCAGTCCTTATAATGTTGCCTGTATGTGTAACACACAGTCTCATGGCTGACCATATGATAGTGGGTAACCAACTGAGGTATTCTTCCTGAGGGAAGAGCTTTTCTTTTGCTCTCAGCATTCCTCAGTTACCTGTAGTATTGGAGTAGGGTTGAGGCCCTTTGAACTTTCCCCTTCCATTTTAGTATGCCCAATGGTGTCATCCTCCTTCAGGCAATGTTTAGGTAGCCATGTTGATGAAATTTCCTGGGTATAGTTTCTCTGACATTTCTGGAAGTCATAATCTCATAGCCTACTTCCTATTGCTCTGGTTCGGTATAATCTTTCCACCATGATTTCTGCAACTATTCCTGAGCTTTAGGTACAAGAGTTGCGTTGTAGGTGTATCAGTTGGCAATTGACACTGCATGATCTCTAGTTCACTGTGCTTTGATCAGGTCTGATTTTCTACAATGGTCTCTGTCTGTTCGTTTTGGGGATACAGATTCTTGCTATGTAGCCTTGTCTGTATTGAATTTGTCATGGAGATCTTCCTGCTTCTGCCTCCCTAATGCTTGGATTAAAGGTGTGCACCACCAGTTAGGCTAACCCATCATCTTCTAATTGCATGATTTAAGACACACACTAGAATAGGAGAAGAGACTAGAGAGCCACTAATTACTTTTAACCATTGTGATCTGAGCAACTTCACTTTATGCTTCAATTAATGAGAACTTAGTCCTACATCTGTACTAAACTATGGAATGGATAGCTTTCTATAATGGGCTAGAGGAGAAGAAACTGGTTACTGATAAGAATACTTGTGTCTGTGTGGGATGTACTTAACAGTTTAGGATATTTTTAGAATTGCAGCAGTGTTTTGTTGAAGCATGAGATAGGGTACATGAATTCCTGAATGAAGGTTAGAATGTGAGTTGGTAATTTTAGCAGACTCCATGCCCCAACCCCCCACCACACACACACATAAACATTGCACAGCAGCAGTCAAGAGGACAGACAGCCAGAAAATAGTTCTGATCTGTGATTGGAGTAAATGGGTTTTGATGAACTCCTTTTATTGTGAAATTAATTTCAGAGAGTAAGCTTTGGGTAAATTAATCTTAAAACTTGAGATTCCTGACTAGCTCTCTGTTTTCGAATGCAGCATAAGAAAGGATGGATGGTTTTCTCATACATGTAAGAATGGCTTTAGTTTGTAAGAAGGAAAGATGAGAAAGAGAGAGACTGAGCATCCAAGGTTAGAAATATCTTGACTCTGGCTCCCAGGTAACAGACAGAGGGAAGAGTTCTAAGGTTTTGTGAAGGACAATAAATTTTGTTGATGCTTGTCTCTAACCATGTCCTCTGGGAGAAGAATTAAGATAACTATAGTGTCTTCCTTGAGCTTCTTTTACATATAATCTTTTGCTGGGAGCTTCTTATATAAAGCAACATTCTCAGAAGCGTTTTCTTATTTGATGTCAGTTTATAGTAAAATAAGCTAATAGTAATTTTGCATAAGCTGAATATACATTTTTTGTAACGTGTTTAAAAGAGATAATGCTGCCCCCTCCCCCTATGTTTAGATAAGGATTTAAACAAGTATGTAAAGTTGAATTCCCTCAAATCTATTTTCTCAGCTAGATTGTATGAAAGTGCAATGGAAAAACTGTCCATGTCTTCTTTTGTTTCTCATTGGGTGTATCTATTCCTTTTGGTAATGATGAAGGAAGATTCAGGACATCTAATTCTCCATTGAAGTCTGCCAATAGCAAATTCCATGACTAGATAAGTCAAATAATTTCTATAACAAACAGGGAACCCAACATTCTACCTACTGTGTATCTACCCTTTTAAAGTTATTTTTTCTCCTTTTAAGTAATACATGAAATGTAAGAGCTGTACACATTAATGAGACTTTGTCTAAAGTTCAATGAATATATACAATGTACAATATTTAAACCATGTTAAACATACTTTCAATTTTGTGGTTATTTTGTTTTATTTTATATGTATGACTATTTTGCCTACATGTTTGTTCCTGTTGCTCACAGAGAACAGAAGATAGACTGGATCTTTGTAAGTGAAGTTACAGACAGTTGTAAGGCACCACATGGGTGTTAGAAATCAAACTCAGAGCTTCTGTAACAGCAATGTGTGCCCTTAACCATTAAGCTATCTTTCCAGTCTTGTCTTTCCATCATTTTTTGTCTATAACAAAGTCTTTCATCAATGTTTTATATTTTTCCTAAGCCACACTTATCATACTCATATCCTAGACTGCTCTCTAATACATGTATTTACTAGATAGCCCCTAATCACACATAGACCATAGATTCCTAGTAAAGACAGCTCTTTCTTACACTTACGATAACTCGAAGTAGTTTCACATTGGAAAATAATTACAGATTCCTTAAGTACACAGTAAGCACAGTCCACAATTACTATGTCAGTCCATTATGGTGAGAATTAATTTTGTCTACTATAGAGAATTGCAGGGCAGTTAGCTCGTGCATGAGTGTGCAGGCATGGGTCTTGGCATGGGTCTTGGCATGGGTCTTGTTGGGCAGGGTTGTGGTTCCCCATGTCTTCCGTCCAGGCGGCCCAGGAAGCAGAAGCTTGGAAATTTGACTGAGTTTCCTGTGTGGACACTGGGCTGAGAAGCCACTCGGGGCTACGCCCAGACGTGGGAAGATCCCAGTCTTAAGTTCGGCTGGGGCAGGGCTGGGCCAGGAGGCCAGTGGTCTCCGTTCTTGCGCTCCCAGATACTGCTGGGTGCCGGGGAAGAATAGAGACTCGAGAGGAATGAGGGGAGAGAAGGGAGCCCCAACAGTGCCCTGTTGGAAAGAGACTCTTTGTTACTGAACTTGCTTGGCTGACTTGAGGCTTGGCTAGCTTGGTTGAATCAGCAGGGCTCTGCTGCAGGAACACAGACAGGTCCTCCACAGGAGATTAGGCAGCAGCTCCAGACCCCCTCCATTGTTCTACACAGCAGGCCCCAAAGACACAAGGAAGTCCAAGGTTTTATAGGGTTTATTGTCATGGCGGAAAGGTAGATGAATCTGGCTCTACCCCCCCCCCCCCAAATCAGGGCAGACCTGAGTTAAATAGGGAGGGAGGATAGTCTAAGAAGGAATGCTAATTGGCTAGACTCTCTGGCCTTTAGGTATCTCATTAATGTGGAAATCTCTTGAGTCTGAGGCCTATAGTCATGCCCTCTACCTGTGGAGGGGCTGGTAGGGTGTTGCCCTACCTGACTGAAAGGCACTGATCAATGGAGGTCTTAGCCCATGTGTCAGGAGCCTGGAGTCTGGGAGCATAGCAAAAATATATGCCATCCCTTGCAGGCATGGACACCTGTTGGCTCCCCAGTATCTCTAGCCTGTGCTCTACTAGAAACCAAGCCATCCTTTCGCGGACCTACAAGGAATGTCTATGAAGAATTAGGAATTATTTCTACTTCCTTTTTTTTTTTTAATTCAGAGGCTAAGGATAAACATTATCAGGAGTTGATAAGGCTGCTCCCAAACTTATATAGGGTACAATACAAAGAAGATATGCTTTATCCTGGCTGAGGTAGAGGCTATTGAGGTGGCTAGGGTCTGTAGATGCTCCAACTCTCTGGAATTCATGAGAAAACCAGAAGTGCCAAGTCTGGCATGGCCTTGGTGGGGAAGGAATGACGTGGTTCCTGCCCTTGGCTCCGTGAGTGTCAATGGCTGCCATAGGCATAAGGCTTGTTAGTATAATAATGTACATATTTTCACATTCTTACAAGGAATGTTCTCCCTGTTAACATTAATGATTCCATAATATTCAGAGAAAGCATGAGTCTGGGAGGCAAAGGTATGGCTAATGACCTCTCTTAAGGCTGTGGGAAAAACTCTAAAAACATGAGTTTGAATATATATAATTTTGCAACTATGCAAAATATAAGGATGCAATATGATTATATGAGGGGCTTCACAAATCTAAAGAAACAAAGGCAGCTGCACTATGAGCCAGCTTGTCAGAAAGATACCAAGGCAGGCAGATATAAAAGCAGGCAGATTCAGGAGTTCAAGATTCAGAGTTCAAGGTCAGTCTAGGCAGAGGTTTGGTAGTAATGGTAATTTCAGGATGCATCCCACCCAACTAGTTTACTGTCTGTGCTTAACAGAGGCAGGCCGATCTCTAATTATTTTGCAATGTTAAAAGAAAATGTGTGCTTCCTATCTCCTAAGAATTAAGGGGCTGGGGTCATGGGATGCTGAGTTCATAAGACAATCAAAAGGGAACTTGGAGTAAATGACTGGACTGATATGTAAAATAAAAAAACTGGGCTTTAGATCTTCTTGAGGTAAGCTAAAAAAGTTATAGCAGTTCTTTAAATTTTTCTCTAGTAAGAACTGAGCTGTTGAGAGATCTCTGGAGAGCAAAAACAGCTCTTCAAACATTTTTTTTCTAACAGAATTTCTGATTTATTTGGAAAATCCATGGAGAGAAAACATGGCTTTTAAAATTTTTCATTGCTCTTTTAGAATTTTTTCTAACAGGATTTCTGACTTGGTTGGAAGGTCCAAGAATTTCTTTTATAGAAGCTTTTCTGACTTTGGTCAGAAAACTAACTCGAGCAAAAAAAAAAAGTCTAGAACAGAACACAGTGAGAGAGAGAGAGAGAGGAGGGAGGGAAGGGAAGGGAAAGAGGGAGGGTGTACAGTCTGAAAAGCTGTCTCAGCAGAACCTAGGCCACCAGCTTAGACTAGACTTTGATTTTACTTGAGTCTTTTGTTTTCAATCCTCCCAAATACCCCTCTCTCAGGAACTCAGACATAGCCAAGGCTGATCCTTGGCACAAAAGATAGGGTGTTTTAGTAAGCTTATTTTCCTCAGAATTTATTGTATGTATGCCTTTAGAAAGGGTATGAAGTGTCATTGCATATTCTGATCTGTATTTTTAATTCAAGCATTCCAACTGGGACAGAAAGAACTTCAGTTTGAGGCTAACCTGGTCTACATAGATAGTCCCAGGCCAGCCAAGGGCTATCTAGTGAGTCTGTCTCAAAGAAGAAAGAAAGAAAGAAAGAAAGAAAGAAAGAAAGAAAGGAAGGAAGGAAGGAAGGAAGGAAGGAAGGAAGGAAGGAAGGAAGGAAGGAAGGAAGGAAGGAAGAAAACTATACATGCAAAACAAAACAAAAACCCTTAAAGGAGTCAATGATCATAAATTGATTATCTGGAATGTTTATTGTAGTCATAAAGAATTGACTTGTATGCCATTTATGATTAAACTTTTTTTCACATGCTAGTTCTCATTTGAGCTCACATCTTACTTATCCGTTTCCCCAAATCTGCACTGTAGTTTCTGGAAAGTTTGTTTATTAAATCAAAGAGCCTTATTCTTATTTTTGACCTTGTGTTCACTGTATTTCTCATGAGGCAAGTATTGTTCTAGATACTACTGTTATGCTAGGAAACCAGAAAAACACATTCTCAAATCATGAGGACTTTCCCTTCCTTATCAAGGGAAATAACCCATGAACCGAAATCTATAAAAACAATATAATACAATTATATATCATTATGAGTCATTTTCCAAATCTGTTGTTTATGGATGTTTCATGTCTGAGCTGCTTTGATATGACAAGCAATTACTATCATAAACATTATTTCTGTTTTTGTTTCTTGCTATGAATGTGTAAGTTCTCTTGAGTATTTACTTAGAAGGGAACTGCTGAGTTAAATAACATGTTTATGTTCAACTTTACTGAGTATGTCCATCTGTCTTACAACTAGGGCTTTAGGAAAGTCTTTGCTCAAAGGTATCTAAAATATGAATGAGAATTCATGGAAAGAAGCTGTGTCTGCAAAGACTGGTAAGAATGGCAGTACTGTGGGGAGGTTGGAATTCTGCCGGTCCAGAGGCCACTTACACTTTTATTCCTTTGAGATAAGAGCTGTTTCCTTAGATGACAAAGCGATGTCAATGCATTATATAGTACTATTTGGTATTTTGTCAAAGCTTTGTTTCACTACATTAGTGAGAACATGGACATACATGAATTAGGTTGTCTTTTTTATTATCATAATAGTACTAATGAAAGTATCATAGTAGTTTCTGTTTCTAATCTGAAAGTCTACTTAAACCTTTTGCCACATTTAAGTAGTTTACTTCCTGTTTGTTTCAGAATATCTATAAGCAGGCCTGATTTAAAGCACATTAAGGAATTCCAGGGTAGGTGACCTCTATGTTAATCTGTTGGGTCCATCTCTATGGACATTCCATTACCTGGGTGTGAGGGCTGGAAACTTGCTGGGGAGGTCTGGAAACTGTTACTGAGGAAGTAGCTGAGGAAGTCTGAAAACTGCTGCTGACTCATTGTCCTTGCCTCAGGCCAGGTGACAGGGCAGTTTCTGAGGCCCTGACTTGCCTAGAATTGCCCAGTTCTTGGAAAGAGAGATTTAGGCCTAGTCTGCTTGACTGCCAATTTGAAGCCTGTCATGGAATCAGCTTAGCCTTCTCTGCAGCACATTCTGAAAAGACTGGAAGTACTTTCACTGACCCAGAGTGACACAGGTGGATGTGTTCGATCTTCAGATAGCCTTCTCTGGATAACTGCTGTAAAGCATTGGATCTTCAATGTTAAATACTCAATTCTGATTCTGAGAATTTCCAGTTAATCTGACTATTGCCCATGGCTTTCAGACGTCTTGCAGTTAGGTAGGAAATTTTCTCCAGCTTGTTTTTGGTTTGTTTTGTTTGTTTTGAAAATCACATGTATCATGGCTATTTTTTTGGCACTTGGTACTTCCTTAGAAACTAGAACCACCTGGCCAAATTCCACAGAAAGTAAAACTTTATGGCTTTATTTGGCTTGCATTAAAGCTACTTATGATTTTAGAAAAAAAATGATGAAATCAAATATAAAATGAAAAAAAATATGTTATTAACCATATTATTCCATTGGAACTAGTTGTTAAATATAGTTCAAAGATTTCTCCCTTTAATTTGTCTACATGTAGTCCCCCAGAAAATGCCCAATTTTTCAATTGTGATACCATAAATGTTACTTCATTATAGAAATTCTCCATATAAGCAAATCAAGTTTTCATCTGTCTATTTGCTCAGGCAAAGTCTATCCTAGTTCACATTACTTTAAGTTCACTAGTACTAGTCCTTCATGCTCTCTTCTTTGACAGAGGTGGAGTTAGGTCATTCACCAATAGGAAGGTTTCTGCTACACACCCCTTGGCATTCCCACTGTAAGCACTATGAAAGTGAAAGCCCATTTTATGGTGGTTTTGTGTGGAAGCTTAGTTCATTACCCTAATAAAGAAGCACATGGCTATACAAAATGTAAAACACTTGTCCTCAAATTAGAAAGCTTGTTTATCTCTTACTATTTCTAAAGCACGTTTCAACATCAGATACTGACTCTAACTCTTTTCTCAATTGACAAAAGACAAGATTTGTTTGAGTATCCAACCTCTCTGCAATGCCAGTATGGTAAGCAATGAGTTAACATGCAGACTTAATTTTTCTATTATTACTGCACAGTTGAAAGAAAATATTTCTAAAATCTCACTGGGAAGAGAACTCAACCAATCTCACATTGCCAGTTTCTATCCCTGTTTCAAAAAACACCCTACCTCACAAATCCAGTGGTCTTGGAATTGTTTTTTTTTTTTTTTTTTTTCAGGAAGTGGCTTTTGTACTTTTATAATTGAAAGATTTATCATATTCTATTGTAATAATGAAGGGCAGAAGTTTTGAAGATGTTAGATCAATGGATGGTTCTTATCCAATGGTCACATAGACAGCCCTACTTAAACTACTGGGTCATAAACAAACCCAAAAGTCATGAATCCGGTAACGAGACTGGTATATGTGGGGGGTGACAGATGGAGGGAGAAAAGAGTGTTGAAGGGAGAGAGTATTCAGACTACACTATACACATATATTAAATTGTCAAATAAATTATAAAAATATTCATTTGTTAAATATGTATGCGTGTGTGCTGTCTATGCCTGTGTACCACATAAGAGCATATAGAAGCTTGTTGAAGTCAGTTCTGAACCTGTCATGTGGGTGCTGGGAATCGACCTGAGTCCTTTGAACAAGCACACAGCACTCTTAACCATGGAACCATCTCTCCAGCCCCTTTTAAGGTATTTTATATGACTTTTCTTTCTTCATGATTATGTTTCTGAGCAGAAATAAATAATTACTGATAGTAAACAAAGGTTTAGTAAAGGTAGTTTTCTAAGTTTGGGTTTTATTATTTTGAAGAGACACCATGACCCCAGCAACTCTTAAATAAAGGAAAGCATTTAATTTGTGTGAGCTTACCATTTAAGAGGTTTGGTCCTTTAATTGCCATGGTGGGAAACATGACAGCATCCAGACAGACATGGCTCTGTAGAAAGAACTGAGGGTTTTATATCTTGATCTTCAGGCAGCAGCAGGAGACTCTGTGCCACACTGATTATCGCTAAAGCATGTATGACTTCAAAGTCTGACCCCACAGTGATGATACACTTCCTCCAGCAAGGCCACACCCACACCACCAAGGCCATACCTCCAAATAGTGCCACACCCTATGGGCCAAACATTAAAAACACAATGAGGCCACACTCCCATAGTACTTCCAACCACCATAGTACTTATGCTTGTTTTTCAACATCAGTACTTTTGTCAAGGAAAATTGTAACCATGGTTTTCAACCTTGGATCTGTATTGAACTGATATTTCATATTCTTTCTTTTTTCTTTTTAAAGGAAGCATTTCTATTGTGTTGGTTCCCAAGACAGGATCTTGTTATCTATAGCCTAGGCAGGCCTCCAACTGTCAACCCTTGCCTTAACCTTCTGAGTGCTACATTGCAGGTGTGTACCACCACTCACAGCTTCTCTTTTATTATCTTATACAGAATCATAATTTGGGGGAATAGGAAGCAAGATTTGTCATTTAAAATATTATTTTTTTCTGAAATATTGAATATTAGGTTATTTATCCTTTATGCATCTTTTCAGCCTTATATAGAACCAGCTTATTAGTATGAAAATTCAGCAGTCCCCTCCTGCTCTGTGATTCCCAGCTCACTAGCAAAGTCTCTTTGGCAGACATCTTTCAAGAGCTTTGAATTCTATCACAGTTCCCATTAGGTAGATAGAACTCATTTGTTACAGGAATCTTGTGAAATAGAAGAAACCTCCTGAAAGATCTGACACTCAAGCTCTCTATCATCTTTTGGTTTCATAGATGTATTTTCTGTGAAAGCAACAGAAGCTTCCTAAGCACATGAACACACTGTGTACTTGCAAAGGAGGTAGAGCAAGAGGCAGGCAACATGGAAGCACAGAGGGTAAGGTCCATGTGTTGTAACAATGTTTCTGGAAGATGGTACAGGTCTGCCCAGGAAAAACCATATTTCACATTTGGTGGAAACTTGTGAATTTTAATATAAGAAATGAAATAAGTAAGGAGGGAGACTTAGTAGGGAAAGGGAGCCCAAAGCCCAGGGGCAAGTTGGAGTTCATGTGTTATTGGATGAATGGAAGAGTCAGGCCCGCCAAACTTCCATTCTATTTTTTTAAGGGAAAGATGCCTAAATGTCATATTTATCTTCACATTCCTAGTCTTTTATATAGCCTGGAATGCAGAAAAATTGATCTGCAAAATTAATTTGCACCCTTTCACACACTCCATACTTTACTCCTGAGCATGCCCTAAGATTGCAGGTGCTACTACACCTAGATTCAGACTATACATTTTTAGAGGTAAGAGACATTTTAAAAATATGCTGGGAAATTATATAGTATTGGTTTGAATTCTCATTAAGAATAATGGTTTATGGCTAAGTATAGAGGCCCATGCCTTTAATCCCAGTACTTGGAAAGTAGAGGCAAACAGATCTCTTTGAGTCCAAGACAGCCTGGTCTACATAGTGAGTAGCAGATCATCCATGGCTCAGAGTGAGATCTTGTCTCAAAATAATAATGATAATCACAATAATAATAATGATTATGGTAGAGAGATGGCTCATCAGTTAAGAGCACTTGCTGATCTTCCAGAGGACCTGAGTTCAGTTCCCAGAACCAATATCTGTTGGCTCATAACTGCCTATAATCTAACTCCAGAGGGGCTCTTATGCTGTCGGAGGAACCCTGCACATGTATGTGCACATGAGTTGTGCATACCCATATATACTTATAGTTAATTTTTTAAAAAAAATGTCAAAAAGCAATAATAGTTACATATGACTTCTGTGGAAGATTTTCTAAACAAATACAGATAGCTGTAAAACTAACAGAATATTACCCTGTCTCCAGTAGTGTTGCTATGGTATTCTAATAAAATCAAAAAATAAACAGTTTTAAATCCACATTGCCAATTTGTAACTAAAATAGATACTGGAGTAATTTCTTGGCTTGAAAGACCAAGGTTTAGGGATAGATGCCAGCAGAACTCATTTCCTTTTTTTTTTTTTCCCCAGAACTTGTATTTTTTATGTGTGAAGAAATAGTGCATTGTCAATTCATACATTAGGCAGGGACACTAGCAACATTTCTATTCTAGCATTGGTGTGATTGTCACCTAATGGCCATTGATTTGCTCCAGCTGAAGTAGGTATTCAGTTTCACAGTCATTTTCAGATTGAATTGGGCTTTTTGTTCTGCAAGAGCAAACCAGAACCTTTGTAAGGGCCATCATTTGGTCTTTTCTTTGAAATGACAAAGAAGCTCCTGGGTAATTGCCCTAGATAACCTGGTTGTACAGCTCCAAGAAATTCAGATGTTTAATCTGCGTGGTCATGTATGATGGAACTGTGTACACATATACACCCACAGAGAGAGAGAGAGAGAGAGAGAGAGAGAGAGAGAGAGAGAGAGAGAGAGAGACAGAGACAGAGACAGAGAGAGACAGAGACACAGAGACACAGAGATACAGACACAGATTTGTGGGAGGAGAGAGGGAGAGAAAAGGAGAGAGACAGAAACAAAGAGAGGTCAGGGGATAGAGGGAGGGAGAGACAGAGATACAGAGAGAAACAGAGAGAACAAGAAACAAGCAAAGTTCTTCTACTTCCCTTTACAGAACTCAATATAATCTGCATGCTGGTTCAAACCCTACAGAGAGAAATGCTTTTGTGTGGCTCAGTGTCCCAGCAGGGAGCAGGTAGTACATTCTCTGGTGATTGAAAGGTTTTATTACAATGATTGTGTGGGCAGGGCTAAGGGAAATAAAGGACAGTGAAGCATCCCCCACGCAGCTGCTGGCACTTGGAGGCCAGAAAGAATTCTGAGAATTGGAACGCTCTCTACAAGAGCTCCAGGTTGGCAGGAGCTGTGGCTGCCGTTGCTACCTGGATACCATTTAAAGAGAAAGCTAGATGTTCTCCTGGGAACACCCATTGACCATAGTCTATAGGAAGCCCAAGACCTGTGGGAGTTCATTTGACATAATACACACACAAAAAGACTACCTGTCCTTAACAGACTAAAGTAAAAAAGGAGTGGAGAGCAAAAAGGAAATAATCTTGTCTCATTTACGTCTAGATTTTTTTTCTCATTTTCTATAAGGTATACTGTCTGGGCCCCAAGAAAATAGGATAAGCAAATAATGATTTCTCTTTTATAAATGGCTGAATATAAAAAGTAACAAGAGAATGACAAAGGTCATGGTTATAGATGAGAATGTGCTTGATGGTCTATTCAATATTCAACAGTGGGGTTATGCCTAAATGAATATTGTATTTTCTGGTTATAAAATGAAATTCAATAAAACTGAAATTGATCAATGAGGTAAACGTTTTTGACCACCACTATCTAAGATCTAGAATATATACATGTATTATATATACAATATAATATACAGAACATACATATATGTATCATATATCAAGCATTGTATAATTCATCCATTTAAAGTACAAAATCGAATGGTTTTTATTATAGCCACAAAGTTACACAGCCACTGTCACTGTCTAATTCTAAAATAGTTTCTTCCTAAACTGTGGTAAAGTACTTGCCTAGGAGGAAAAAAATCTTTATTTTTCCCTCATTACAAAAAGGTATAATTTCCATCTTTATTCTTTTGCATGTGGTACTTACCTGATTTTGCAGACTCTACTGAAAAGAATATATATTCCATATAGAACACACAGTTTGGGTGAGGACACTACAGTAAGTGCTTAGCAAAGGGTCAAATTCAGTGTCTTTATTTTTATCTTCCCATGAAAGAAAAAGCCATCCTGGAGACCAACAAAAGTAATTTAACTGTATTGAAGGGTTAGTGTTACCTGGAATAAATTTGTCCTCAATAGTTAGTCTACCACAAATGCCCTAACTGTGTAGGTTTATCTGTGACACAGCCAGATGGCCTGTCTGCTGTCTGGGGAGGGTTTTTTTTTTTTTTTTTTTTTTTCGTGGGCATGGCAGTATTGTGTGGGTAGAGTGAGAGCTGAGTTCCTGACACAGCTTTAATATGAATAATTTGTTACTTGAAAGTTATAAGGAAGAGGTAAGAAGAAAAATAAAGGAACACTAAACTTCCTTGTGTGAAAGAGACTCCAGACATCTCTGGGGCAAATCGTACAGATAGAAATCCGATTTTCTTACCTTTTCTTATAAAAGAAGTAACTAAGACTGAAAATAAAATCTATTTGGAATGACTAGGAGTCACTACAAACATAAAGTGTTTGTATTCATTTTTTTCCCCGGAAGGGTTCTCTAATTTTGTCTTCTTCCTAAATTCATGGAACACTTGTGTCAAGCCTGTGACAGAATCCCTGAATCTCATGCATAGCCTTGCTCAGCCATTTACAGCTTCAGCACACTGTTCCCTCAGGAGCAACACATAGCAAGACAAGTCTCTCTGCAATCACTAGGCTAGAACAAAAGCCGTGTCCCACTGGATACCTTACAGGATTTGAGGCTAATAGGATCAGAATTATTCAACTGGAATAATAACAGCCTGTTTTCTTTAAAATTTCATCATTTTAGCATGATTTGTCTGAAACATGAAGATGGGGGGTCATTCGACCTGTTCAAATATCATAAATCAGATGCTGTTCTTTACTCTGTGCATTTAGATTCTTCCTGCATATAGCACACTGTGATCCAAATGAATGTTGTTATCTACAGTAGTCTCATATTTGGCAAGGTGGTATTGTTTCAATGTTATTGTCAGAAATTTTAGTATACTTTCAAATTTAGTGAGTAATTTATATGCACACCAAGACATCATTGTTCTCTAATTTATAACCAAAAGATTAATATTGTCATGAAATATAAACAATTTAGCAAGTGGATGCTTAGATCCCACATCTGGCACATCCTGGATGCTTGGTAGACAACAAAATCAATCTCTTTCACTCTTGCACATGCACATGAAAATTCTGGGCAAGATGAGATTTCTCTACTTACATGTGAACTTGGAATTGAATCCTCGGTCTAGGCATTCACATTCATCCGTCTTAGGAATTGAATTCTTCTCCACTCACATTTTTAATAGGAAAGGTGATTAGAAATGGTTGTCACTGTGAGCAAACACTGCAGATTTTGTCATTAGCATTTGTGAAATGTGAACTCACATTTAAACTGATTTTTTTTTAACTGAGTGGAGAATATAAATTTAGAAATTCTAGGGACATAACAACAATCAAGAAGAGTTGTCAACATTTTGAAAGAGGAAGATTTTTATATCTTCCTCATAAGGCTTTTTAAGCTACTAAAGTAGACAAATTCTTATAATTTTGAGGACTAAGCTGTATACTCCAAGGAGATTTGTATCCTTAGCAAGTGTTCATATTGTCTTCAAAAATATAATGAATTGACACTTTTCTCAGGAATCAGTCTCTTGGAGGCAGCCTCATTGGTACCTTTGTTTTTTTATCAGGGAGGATCCCCAAGACACTGATAATTCAAATATTTCTTTCAAACATAGCAGGTATCTAGTATTTTTTAAGTATAGTATTTTGCCTGTGGCAATTTATCAGTTCATTTCTATCCCTCTGCAAGTAATGCACATGAAAATGATGAATGATTATACCTTTATTTTTATTTCTTTGGAGCTGCCAGCCCTGGCTATTTACAGGAGATCATTATATTTTTATAGATCTGAAGCACATTTGCTGAGTCAGCAAAGCAAAGGCTTCCAGCAATTTCCCTGATTATAGCTGCATCTTGTGGATATTGCTAACAACTAGTACCAAAATCACTTGAAAGAGGGGGAAGGAAAGACCTTGCACATTTTCCAGGGCAGCAAGTACAATGGAAGCTCTTGTAAAATATTGGTGCTATAATCTGTAATAATGTGAATGTCAGAAGCATCCCCACTCCCTAAATTTCCCCAAGAATACACTGGCACCCCAAATTAGTATAACCTTCGAGTCAGAAGATATAGGTAGAGGAGATGTGAGTAGAATTCTCCTTTAAGAATGCAATCTTTTTCCTAACCTCTGATTCACTCAAAGGTTTCTCAGTAATCTCTAGAGGATTTCCTGTTGACATGGATTTTCCAGTCCATACAGGTTGGTCCCTTCCATTCTAGATACAATGATCATGTCATTATCTCAAAGAAGTCTAGGATTTTGGACATTAAATAGTGCATTTTGCCCTGAAAAGACTCAGCACTATCTACTGTTTTGTATGGAGATTATCACAGTTCATATTTACTTTTTATCATATTAACCTCAATATGGAACATTCATCTTCTGGACTCTGTATTTTTACCATGCAGGCTAATAGTAAGCTCTTTGTTTGTTTGTTTGTTTGTTTGTTTGTTTTTTAAACAGGGTTTCTCTGTGTAGCCCTGGCTGTCCTGGAACTCACTCTGTAGACCAGGCTGGCCTCAAAATCAGAAATCCTCCTGCCTCTGCCTCCCAAGTGCTGGGATTAAAGGCTTGCGCCACCACTACCCAGCATAAGCTCTTATTAAATGGGTACCTAGAGTAGTAAGAAAATCTGGACTAAATCTTTAGTATAAGCTATTTTCCTTGTTTCTATGACAAAGTGCCTGATGTAAGAGTGGAAAGGTTTGTTATCTCTCAAGACTTAAGAAAGGATACAGAAGGTTAGAGAGATGGCTCAGTGGCTAAGAACACTAGTGGTTCTTCCAGATTGTCCAGGTTCAACTCCCAGCACCCTCACAACCATGTGTAACTCCAATTCCAAGGGATCAAGCAGCCTTTCCTGGCTTTTGTGGGTATCATATGCATATAGGCAAATCATCCATACACATACAAAATAAAATAATCAGTGAGACAGAGAGACAGAGAGAAACAGAAAGAGGGAGTGAGGGAGAGAGGGAGAGGGAGAGAGAGAGGGAGAGGGAGAGAGAGAGAGAGAGCCTCGAAAAATCTCAAGATAGGCATGGCTATATAGTTCAGAGGTAGAATGCTTTCTTAGCATGTACAAGGCCATGGATTCAATCCCTGTATTATAAAAGTTGAAAAATGCCAGCCTTACAGAGCTGGGGATGTACCTCCATTAGTAGATTCCTTTTTATCATGCATAAAGCCTTGGGAGCAATCTTTTGCACTGCATAAGCTAGATGTGGTGGTATAGTCCTATAATCCTAGAAATCCATTTTGGAATTAGAGTGAGCAGAATAAGATGTTCAAGATTACCCTCAGCTACATAATGGGTTTGAGGCCTGGCTACTGCTATGGGACAAATGGGTATCTGTTGCACTTAGCATGATGGCATGGATTGAGCAAACTAGGGTGGTGGAGAGTGAAAAAAAGGACAGGCATACAGAAACAAGTACATAAAAGCTGTGGATGGGTGGTCTGAGCTCTTGGGTAAAGGAACTACTGTATCCCAGAAGGTCAATATGTTTATTATATAGCTCAACAGGGGAAGTGGGGTTATTACAGATAAATATGGAGGCAACTTTATCTAATCTCAGTAAGAGCAGTCTATGTAGGGGAACAGTTCTCATGATATAAGCATCTGATGGGGGGAGAAAACTATGGTGGACATTTTCAGCTCATGCTACCAACATCTGCACATTGACCAAGAAAGGGCTTTGGCATTCCTATGGGGGTGTGGGATTGGGGTACTTTACCACCCCCGGTCTGCCTCAGCTCTGAAAGTATCCAGGCACCATTGGGTACCCAGCCTGACTTGAAGGAAGGAAATTTAGCTTAGCCTTAACTAGAGATACTTTTCAATGAAACACATCTCCTTTATTGGGGATAATAAGGGCTATACAAACCTTGGGAAGTGGGTAGGTGGTTTTGGAGTGAGTGTACATATATCATTGGCTAGGGCTGAAGTTCTTGCTGGGCTCTTCCTTATAGGGAAAGAGGAAATTGAATCTGTAATTTGGCCACCAGGCTATGTGACTACCTCAAGGGTGGTAGAGGTATGTGTGTGGGTGTGTGGGTGTGTGGGTGTGTGGGTGTGTGGGTGTGTGGGGGGTGAGGCTCACATACACTGGGACATACGCCGAGAGTAAGGAGGAAAACAGTCCTGCCAGTCTAGGATGAGATTTTTGGGGTTTGAACATGTCTGGACCTCACTCATGTTCTGGAATTGCTCCTCCAGTCACCCAGCTTTCTGGCCCCACAATCCTTGAGATGGCAACACCCATATCAACAACACACATTCACTCAGGACATCTTTTGATCCCTACAGTTGTCTTTAAGTATGACAGAGGCTTTCTAGCCTCAGGTGGTATTAACTCAGAAATGAGGGTTCTAGATAGAAGCTCATGGTAACACAAAACTTCCACTGAACCAGTAGTTTCCTAGGTCTTTGTCTTATGAACTTGAAGGACAAATTTCATGGAAAACAAGAAGGTGAGTTAGGACAGGAGTTTCATTATACAATTATAGGTGAGAGTTTAAGAGAAAGAAGTGGTCAGAGCTCCTGTTTAGCAGGAGTGAGTTATAATAAATAGCATATGTCCCTTCCAGTCTGAGCTGGTACCCTGAGCAGACTTTGGGTGCTAGCTTGGCACCCAGTCCCACAACACCCAGAGGAAGCTCAACTCCCAGGCTCTCTAACATGCCCAGGATCATAGGTGAGGAGGCTACAACATCGGCCTCAACACCAGGAGTAACTGGGGCTAGCAGAATCCAGGGACACAGGAACACATGCCCGGCCAGTGGCAGAGATTCTTCCTGCGCAGACCTTGGGCACTAGCTCTGCACCCAGTTCTACAAACACCCAGAAGAAGCTCGACTCTCAGTTGCTCTAACACACCCAGGATCACAAGTGCTCTAACACACCCAGGATCACAGGATCTCAGGAGCTTGGTCACACCAGGATTTCAGGATCCCACAGGCAGCTTGACTCCCAGGAGCTTTGACATACCCAGGATCACAGGATCACAGAGACAGCTGGACTCTGAGGAGTTCTGACACAACCAGAATCACAAGAGATATAGGCTCCAGTCAGAGACAACGAGGGCAGGTAGCACTAGAGATAACCAGATGGCAAGAGTCAAGCACAAGAACATAAGTAACAGAAACAAAGGTTACTTGGCATCATCAGAACCCAGTTCTCCCACCATAGCAAGTCTTGGATACCCCATCACACCAGAAAAGCAAGATTCGGATCTAAAATTATTTCTTATGATGAAGATAGAGGACTTTAAGAAGGACATAAATAACTTCCTTAAAAAATACAGGAGAACACAGGTAAACAGGTAGAAGCCCTTAAAGAGGAAACACAAAACTTCCTTAAAGAATTACAGGGGCCAGGCGGTGGTGGCACATGCCTTTAATCCCAGCACTTGGGAGGCAGAGGCAGGCGGATTTCTGAGTTTGAGGCCAGCATGGTTTACAGAGTGAGTTCCAGGACAGCCAGGGCTACACAGAGAAACCCTGTCTCGAAAAACCAAAAAAAAAAAAAAAAAAAAAAAGAATTACAGGAAAACACAACCAAATAGGTAAAGGAATTAAACAAAACCATCCAGGATCTAAAAATGGAAATAGAATCAGTAAAGAAATCACGAAGGGAGACAACCCTGGAGCTAGAAAACCTAGGAAAGAGATCAGGAGTCATAGATGCAAACATCACCAACAGAATACAAGAGATAGAAGAGAGATCTCAGGTGCAGAAGATACCATGGAAAACATTGGCACAACAGTCAAAGAAAATACAAAAATCAAAAAATTCCTAACCCAAAACTTCCAGGAAATCCAGGACACAATGAGAAGACTAAACCTAAGGATAATAGGTATAGAAGAGATCGAAGATTCCCAACTTAAAGGGCCAGTAAATATCTTCAACAGAATTATAGAAATAGCATATCTCATCTAATTACTGGGATACATTTAACCTTTTCTTAAACAGACAAACAAACAAAAAGGCCAATATACAAACAAGCAACAACAAACAAACAAACCAACACTCAAGGTCCAAACTCAGTGACTAATTCCTAATGGTTCCATAACTTTCCAAAACAATCACTGAGGGCCAAGCATCTAAATATGAACCTATGGAGAACATTTCCCATTCAAACCATAACGTGTGTGTTTGATGTTCAAAGCCATTTTTAATCTGGTCCTACCATAATCATCCAAAATTGTTTTTGCATCCTCTCTTCTTGCCAGTACTTTCCCAAGGTGGCACATGCCCTCTGTTTCTGAAATTCTTGCTGTCTCTGACCTTCTTTTTTTTTTTTAATGAAACGTATTTACCTTATTGTATGTATATTTGTTTGAATGTAAGTGTATGTCTGCATATCATGTACATGAAGGAGCCCACAAAATTAAGAAGCATCTGATCCTCTGGAACTGGAGTTTGTAGATAGTTTGAACTGCTGGATGGGTGCTGGACATTAAAACTCAGGTCCTTTATAAGAGCATTAAATGCTCTTAATGAGTGAGCCTTCTCCCCAGCCTTGGATCTCTGACCTTCATGTACTTCTCTTACTTTCCAGGCTGCTGTAATTTAAATTGCATCCATGCTGAGAAACTCATAGTGAACCTCCAGATCACACAAAGACTTCCCTGTTCCTCACTTCACTAATATCATTCTCACTGTAATTCTTATGCCCCTTGGCCATATTTCATCACATATCATTTTCTGATTGCTTCATTTGAGAATCTGGCAAGTCCTTGGTGACAGTCATCTGGCAAACATTGAACATTTTCTGAGGGGGAACAAAGGGTATTTGACTTAGGATAGATGATTGTCAAGTTAAAGAGATCTGAGACGGGAAACATTTTTAGATCCTGATGAGGAGTTCAGCACAATAACTTTTCCCCACCTTGAGTCATTATTTTTTCTGATGCCACAACAATTTCCCAGTGATGTCTGACTCATTTAGCATCATGTATTAATCCCTGCTCTCTTGAGACTACCTGCTGTTAAGATGGCAAAGCAATCCAGACAACCCTGAAATTGATAATTTCCTATATCCATTTCAAAACTTTCATTCTTTTTTCAGCTCTCTGGGAATTTGACTTAAGCACTGAATCTGGATGGTTTTTCCTCTAAAGGAACTTTGTATTCCTGAACAGTGCTTTCAATGGGCAATTTCTGAAAATGAATGGAGATTCACTTTATATATATATATTATATATATATATATATATATATATATATATATATATATATATATATATTTACTTTGACAAAATGTATTATTTTATATACATCATATAGTATATCAAAATGATCATTTTAGCATATACTAAGTATGTAAAAATGTTGAAGTATTTTTCAGCCTGTCTTAATCAGGGTTGCTATTCCTGCACATCATGACCAAGAAGCAAATTGGGGAAGAAAGGGTTTATTCAGCTTACACTTCCACATTGCTGTTTATCACCAAAGGAAGTCAGGACTGGAACTCACACAGGGCAGGAACTTGGAGGCAGGATTGGAGGTAGAAATCATGGAGGGTGCTGCTTACTGGCTTGCTTCCCCTGACTTGCTCAGCTTGCTTTCTTATAGAACCCAGGACTACCAGTCCAGGGATGGCACCACCCACAACGGACTGGGCCCTCCCTGCTTGATCACTAATTGAGAAAATGCTTTACAACTGAATCTCATGGAGGCATTTCCTGAAAGGAGGATCCTATCTCTGTGATAACTCTAGCTTGTGTCAAGTTGACACACAAAATCAGCCAGTACAACTGACCCCTTGTTAACTTGACACACAAACACATCACTAGTAAGCCTCAACCCTTACTTTCTTATTCATCCCAAAGATCTAAATAATTTTAAAAGTCCCAAAGTCTTTACAAATTCGAACATATTAAGATTTAAATCCCTTTAAAATATCCAATCACTTTTGAAATTCAAAGTTTTTACAATTCAAAGTCTCTTAACTGTGTACTTGACTAAAATTCTTTCTTACTTCAAGAGGGAAAATATCAGGGCACAGTCACAATCAAAAGCAAAATCAAACTCTGCCCAATGTCTGGGATCTACTCACGATCTTCTGGGCTCCTCCAAGGGCTTGGGTCACTTCTCCAGCTCTGCCCTTTGTAGCACACACCTTGTCTTCTAAGATCCAGCTGTCTGTACTCTGCTGCTGCTGCTGTTCTTGGTGGTCATCTCATGGTACTAGCATCTCCAAAACACTGCTGTCTTCCACTGCAACTAGACTCTCATAGACTCTCCTCATGGTGCCAAGCCTCAACTCCTTTACACAACCCCTTCAGTCCTGGGCCATCAATTGCAACTGAGGTTGCACCTTCACCAATGGCCTTCCATGGCCTCTCACAGTGCTAAGCCTCAGCTACTGTTCATGACCTCTTCAAGCCTTTAAAACCACTACTGTTTGGGTGACTCTTACACATTACCAAGTCCAGTTGCAGCACGAGGTATAACCGTGATTATCTCTGGAAACACAGCCTCTTTGTGCTCTCAGAAAACACTTCCCAGAAGATTTCACCTTAGTGATGCTGGTCTCTTCTTAATAACCACTAATTTCTAAGCTCCAGCTAATCAGTATCAATAGTCCCAGTAATGCAAAGGTTTCGATTTAGTAGTTCTGGTATCTTGTTAAGCACAGCTGACTCTTCAGCCCCAGCTAACCAAAACCACAGAATCTTCACAATCAAAACTGCAACAGCCCTTTAATCTTCCCTCTGAAATTTCACAAGCCAGGCTTCCATCGTTTGCACTGTTCTCAACATTATCTTCCAAGCTACAGAACGTTTTATAGACCTCTTAACATTCAATGTCTCTTCTAGCCCAAAGTTCCAAAGTCCTTTCACAGTCCTTGACAAAACATGGTCAGGTTGTTACAGGACTACCCTACTATGCTGGTACCAATTTGTCTTAGTCAGGGGTTTGTATTCCTGCACAAAAATCATGACCAAGAAGCAAGTTGAGAGGGAAAGGGTTATTCAGCTTACACTTCCACAATGCTGCTAATCACCAAAGAAAATCAGGACAGGAACTCACACAGGGCGGGGACTTGGAGGCAGGAGTGTATGTAGAAACCATGAAAGTTGCTGCTTACTGGATTGCTTCCCCTGGCTTGTTCAGCTTGCTTTCTTATAAAACCCAAGACTACCAGCACAGGGATGGCACCACCCACAAGGGGCCCTCCCACCCTTGATGATCAATAATTGAGAAAATACCTTATAGCTGGATCTCACGGAGGCATTTCCTCAAGGGAAGCTCCTTTCTCTGTGATAGCTCCAGCTTGTATCAAATTGACATACAAAACTAGCCAGTACACATCCTTTTGACTATGCTTACTACTTCTTTTTAAACTGAAAACAGAACTTTTTCATATAATATATTCTGATTATAGTTTCTGCTCCTCTCAATTCCTCCCCATTCCTCCCATATCCCCGCCCACTCCTTTCTTTCTCTCTCTCATAAGAATGCAAATAAGCATCCAAAACTAATAATGTTATTAAAATAAAATAAGATTAACAATAAACAAACCAGAATAAGATAAAACAAACAGGAAAAGGATGCCAAAGGAAAATTATATGAAACACATACAGACACTGAGCTATACATATTTCCACACAGAGAAAACCCATAAAAACTAAGTCTGAAACCATGATACGTATGCAAAACACCTCTAAGGTTAAAAGAAAATCCTGACAAAGCATTATCTTGGCTGCCCTTAAATGTGGTTTTATTCTCAGTGAGACTCCATTGGAGAAAACTAATTTTTTTTTTCTTTTGAGAGTGGATATCCGTTGGTGATAGCTTTTGAGTTAGGAAATAGGTAAGTGTCTACGTCTCCCTCTCAGTACTGGCACCCCATCTTATAATGAATGTTTCTCCTGCACATCTATAAAGTGAGCCACATGTGTACCTGTTGCCTGTGAAGGCCAGAAGAGGCCATCAGATCCCTTAGAACTTGATTTACAGACTCTGTGTTGCAGTATGAATGGGATTCAACCCAAGACCACTGGGAAAGTAGCAAGTGCTTTTAATTGCTGAGCCATCTCTCTAGCTTCCAAGTTTAACATTTCCTTCTTTCTTTTATCTTTTTAAAAATTAATTATGTATTTACTTTACACCTGGATCATCCTCTCTTCCCAGTCTCTCCCTCTCACATCACCTCCCATCCATCCTTCTTCTCCGTCTCCTCAAAAAAAGGGGGAGGCTTCCTATGGATATCAGCTTGCCTTACCAAATCAAGTTGCCTTAAAACTAAGTCCATGTTCTTCTATTGAGGTTAGACAAGGCAGCCCAGTTAGGCAAAGAGGATCCAAAGGCAGGCAATGTAATCAGAGGTAGTCCCTGCTCCAGCTTTAGGAGTCCCACATGAAGACCCAGCTGTACAACTGTTACATATGTTTAGGAGCCCTAGGTCCATGTCATGTATGGTCTCTGGTTGGAGGTTCAGTTTCTATGAGCCCTGTGGGCCCAGGTTAGTTAATTCTGTAGTTTTCAGAACAGTAGAAAGGTGGACACTTAGCAAGGGACTCTATTTTGTTTTTCTGGATGCACATTTCTGAGCTGTCAATCAAAATTATGAGTCTTGCTAGTTTGAATTCCTAAATACTTATTTCCTCCATCCATTTCTTTAAATGCTAATTTCATCTCCTTCGTTTATTGTGCCATTAATTTTTTACTGGTTTAGTAAAACAGTTTTCCCATGAGTCTCCCTTCGTACTTGCAATTGTGTTTCTGTAAATTCCAACCTACAAGAAGCCACCAGAATGTTATTTCTAAAACTAAACTCTGATTGTACGATCCCTACTTAAAACACATGGATAGTCCCCTCAAGTCCCCCAGGATAAAATAGCAAACTTGGCTCTTCTCTCTCTCTCTGATGCCTTTGTGTTATTATTTATCCTGCTCTATACACTAGTAAAACTGAACTGCTTATAACTTACCATGTGCAGACCACTATCTTCTCTCTCTAAACACACTTTTCTTTCATATGTTTAATTCTTATTTGTCATGTGTTCATTTCAGATGCAAGGTCTTTTTTAGCTATTTCTCTGCTTTTACCTTCTCTTAAGGGTGTTTCTTTTTTTTTTTTTTTTCACACCGAAGGACAGCGGGAAGGATCTAACACGAGACAGACGGAGCGCCCTAGCGACACAGCGCGAGCACTACAGCGATGTGCCACAACGCATAAACCTCATGAAACTCAAGAAGAAGGAGGAAGACCAAAGGGAGGGTGCTCTTGTCCTTTTTAGAACGAGTATCAAAAGATTCAACCAGAGCTCCCAGGATCTAAACCTCCAGCCTGAGAACAGACAGGGGCAAGCTGTCCTCTGAGAGGCTCTAACCAGCAGCTGACTCAGACAGATACAGACATCCAGAGCCAAACAGTGGATGGAGCTTGAGGACTCTTATAGAAGAATAGGGGGAAGGATTGTGGGCCCTAAGGAGATAGGAACTGCACAGGAAGATCAACAGAGTAAACCAACCTGAACCCTTGGAGCTCTCAGAGACTGAATCACCAACCGTGGAGCATACCTAGTCTACACAGATCTACCTCCATGGGCTGGACCTAGGCCTCCCTGCACATATGTTGTAAATGTGCAGCTTGGTTTTCATGCAGGTCTCAAACATCTGGAGTGGGGGCTATCCCAAAACATGCAGCCTGTATATGGAGTATGGTCTTCTAGCTGGGTGCCTCATCTGGCCTCAATGGGAGAGGAAGCACCTAGCCTCTCAGAGACTTAAAGTGGCAGGGTGGGGGATGCAGGAGGAGGGGGTACTCAGAAAACAAGAGATGGGGAAGGATTGTGGGAGGGGGTGACTGGGACGGGTTATAAAGTGAATAAGCAAAAAAAAAAAAAAGGAAAAAAAAAAGGGTGTTTCTTAGTGGCTTTCTTGGCAATCTTCATTAACATTCTCTCAAATTCTTTTGATCAGGGTCTGCAACATATTTTTTCCTCTTGAGACAGGATTTCTCTATTTGATGTGGACTCTCCTGGAACTAGCTCTGTAGACCAGGCTGGCCTTGAACTTATAGAGATCCACCTGCTTCTGCCTCCCAAGCACTGGAATTAAAGGTCTGCACCACCACAACCTATTTATCTAACCACATTCTTAAAGGCCCCTAGAACTCAACTGACTGGAATTGAATTTTGGAGGAATCAACTCTAAGTTACGGTATCTTAAGTAATTTGCTTAATATTCCCTCTCCTCAGTTACCTTATGTATGAAATGGGTTTGCTGTGATGAAGAAATTAGTAAATGGTCCATGGTTAGTATTCTTTCTAGTCCCATACACAAAGATAATACACACATTAACTGTAATAATTTATGTGCCCCAAATCTACCAGAATGCTTAGAACAAAATAAACAGCAACTTTTGGCTGATTTGTTGTGGGTCACATGCTTTTGGTTGAGGTACAGGTTACACAATGCAAACTTTCCCCTTTTAAAAGCGTACACTTTAGTTGAATTTACTGCAGTAACAGTGGTAAGCACCCATCACTTTAATTCAACTCTAGAAAATGTCCTAAAAGAAAGCTGCATGACTTACCTGTTAGACAGTTAATCCCTGCACCCCTTCTCAGCTGTTGCTTATAGGGAATATGACAAAAATCTAATGTTGCTGGCCCACTGTACAAATAAGAGTTGTTCTTTTGAAATGGAACCCATATCAGAGACAGGATATTATGTTGCAACTTCTGAGTCAGTCAAGCATGAGAACAAAATTCTTCAAGGTCACCACTGTAGTGCCAAGTGTGGCATTACTCATCCTTTTATCTAACACAAGATTTCTTTGAAATGGCACAAAAGTAACAGTTTTAGTTCAATTGAGGACTTTAGAAAGAAAGCATCCCACATTGTACAAGACATACTTAATGCAGTCTGGCCTTTTGAAGTCTACCATCTGATGTATGTGGTGACAAGATAGAAGAACTCAGAGCAGGTGCTGTTGACAGCAGCATTCCTGTGTGGCATCCTTGGCTCTATGACTCCACAATGACATTAGGTCCCTGCTGAAAGAGCCATTCAGGCTATCTGCTGCCCACCAGCTCAGGCCATGCATATTCATACTTGAGAACAACACTGCCTTAATAAGAACGTTTTGACATTTCTTAAGGCCTGGCTATGGCTATTGATTTCTTCTCTCTTTCCATTGCCAGCTGCTGCCACTTTTCTGACCCTTTCAAGTCCAATTACACTCATATACTGGACCATTTCCTGCCTAGTCTCTCTCTCTCTCTCTCTCTCTCTCTCTCTCTCTCTCTCTCTCTCTCTCTCTCTCTCTCTCTCCCTCTGTGTGTGTGTGTGTGTGTGTGCACGTGTGCCTGTGTGTGTGCGTGTGTGTTTCTGTAAAGGACCTCTGTAGTAATGAAACTGTATTCCAATATCAGGCTTGTGTTGATAGTCTAATCTCTACTATTAGCTTTTGCCTACTGGGTATCCTGGATTCCAAACTGTAGGCCCATTGCTCTGATCTTCTACATTCTTGATCCTTGATTCCCTTTTATTAATTTTGGCAACCATTGAGAACTTATACCTGAGCCTGCTGTTCTGATCCTCAGACTGCTGTCTAGACTTCTCTCCATTGTCCTTCCATTTCTTACATTGGTACTGTTCCTGTGAATATATTTCATATTTATGCCTGACAAGAGATATTGTAATATTATCCTTAATAATGTACTTGCTTTAAAGTTGGTTATGAGTATCCTCTCATATATGAATGCATATATAGGAGAAAAAAATCAAAGGAATTTATTGTGCATGAAGGGTAGTACCATTTAGAAATCTATTATCAGATTCATTTTTATTTTCTAATTACTGAGTGTAATAAAACTCAATCAGCACTTATATTTCATGCCTCATTTTGTGAAGCTTCTTTTCAATTCATAAAAGGGATGTATTTCAAACCGAAAACTCTGCAAAAGCCTACCTTTTCTTAATCACACAAGGAACCAGTAAAACTCCTGGTGTAGCTCTTCATCAGTAGGGACCTCCATGTTCCAGTTGATCTCTGCTGTGCAAAATACATGAAAAGAGAAAAGTCAAGGCTGGTTCTTGTAGGGCTCAAAGGCTGGTCAGTGCACCAACTGCTGCATGATGTATGTCGTAGAAAACACACACTCACTCTCTTCCCAGCCAGGCTAGAACTAAGATAGTATCAGAAGTAGCCTTAGGGCTACAAGGATGTGTGAGAAACACCAGCCAGGTACATGCAATGGTAGATTCTATGGCAGGGAGTAGGCTGGATACTAAATGAGATTGGTTTTAATGGGTAAAATCAGTATTGAACCTTTCTTTGTGTGTAAGTCTAAGACCAACCTGCCAGGAAGAAGATGGGATAGTTTAGTAACAGTGTAGATGTTGACCTTTTCTGTGCTACCTTCTAGGATGGTTGATTGTCCTCCAGACTGGCCACACATAAATAACAAATCTTTCTGTGCCTTGAATTTCTCACCAAAAAAAAAAAAAAAAAAAATGAGATTGACATCTACCACAGAGGTAGAATATCTAATAAGAAGGTGTTCAGTCCATTTCAGCTAATGTTATTATTCTTGTTACTGTTATTGCTATGAAATTATGTGTAATATAACTGCAAAGAATATAAACTCATCAGATTAGCTAGACCTCTCTTATTGTCCTTCCACTTACTAGTTTTTTGGCATTAGATAAGTTAATCTTTCTTTTTAATGTAAACATAGTCAAAATTTATTCATTTACAATTTCAAACACACATAAAATGTACTTTAATCACATCCTTCCCATTATCCTCTCTTACGTCCCCTTCAAACCTACTCAACCTTTCTTCTCAAATCCTGAACCTACTTTCAGGTCTTTTCTGTGTGTGTATACACCTGTCTGTGTGTGTGTGTGTGTGTGTGTGTGTGTGTGTGTGTGTGTGTGCACATGTGAAGGTGTGTGTACCATACTCACTTAATTAGGATTGCTTATTAGAGAGTGGAGGTGCTAAATCATAGAGGAATATGACCACTCCAACAGTACTATTAGTTATTAACTGCCCATGGCTCCTCCTGGTGGCATGGGACTTCATTGACTCTTCACTCATCCATGATGGAATGTTGATAGATTCAGTATTGGGAAGGTCTTAGTCAGCTAGCTATTGTTGGGGTGAGTTCATGAATACAATGGCCATGTCCTGTCTAGGGAACAGCATTTCAAAGCACTTCTTCCCCATTCGCTGGCTCTTATATTTCTTTTTGCACACACTCCCTGCAGTGTTCCTTAAGACTTGGCTGGGCTGTAAATGAGTGACATAAATGTCTTACTTATGGCTTAGCATTTGACAGTCATTTATTCTCAGCAGTCTGATTAGTTATAAATCTATATGTTAAGCATCACCTGCTACAAACAGGAGCTTCTGTAAGCAGTGCTGAGAACAGCACTTACAGACCTGACTGTTGCTTCTCTTCTCTGATACTGGAAGACCTTCAGCAGCAGGAAATTCCCTTCTTCTGTTTAAGTCTTTCTTTGGATGGTCCGACTAGCAATATTGTCATAGTGTTTAAGCTTCTTTTGTCACAATTTTCTTATCTGTATTGTGGGATAAATAGTAATACTTGTTTCATATGTTAGTTGGTAAGAATAAATGAAATTTTTATATATATACAAAATTACAAAATGCATAACCACTAACATATGTAACTACATTTTTTATAGAATATTTCAATAATTTATTAATTACTATTGACATAAAAGTCATAATTACTTATAATAATATGTAATATATTTTAGCATATAAATATAATGCATACCACATAGCAAGTACTAAATATTGCTGTCTGTTTTTACTATTATTACTAGTATGATCATCATTATGACTAATAATGAGATGTGTATTATGTTATTTCCAGCATCGGAGGCCACATGGGCTCTCAAAGCTGCAGTCAGAATTATCCTCTTCTGTTAATGTCATATGCCAGTGCCAGTGTCTACTGACAGATTTAAGATCTCTTTTCTTCCTGTCTGGATATTGAGCCTCCTCTTTAAGCATATTCTTGGAGGAATTCAAGAAGATCCTTTCTCAGTTCTTTGTGTGTGGTTTTTTTTTTTTTTTTTCATTTTAAAAAATATATTCTGATATTAATTCTCTAAGGGATATGTAGCTTATAAAGATTGTCCTCACATCCTATAGGCTGTCTCTTCAATCTGTTGTTTTAGGAAATTAAAGGAGAAAATCACAGGAGGAAAAAGGAATCTTTTCAGGGTAGGGCTTCTAAACAGTCAGCTGCTGAGAATTTATGAGCAATAAATATGTGTAAGTATATGAAGAGTGTAATGGTTTTACCTCAGATGTATGATGTTTGTAATAGCTTTGATAATCTTCAATTCATAAGCCATAAAATCTGCCTGAAGTAGAAAAGTCAGTGTTTTCTCATGGATTCACACTGTGGTACAAGCATCATCATAATCCAGTTTCAGAACATTTTATCATTCCCCAAGAAACCAAAACTAGTTGTGTGCCATTCCCCAAAAGGCTAGCACTAACCAATCAGCAGTCTATTTTCTTTCTATTTATAATTATCTACTATGGCCATTTCATGTACATGGAATCATGTGATATGATGTATCTTTTATTATTATTATTGACATGATTCATATCATGAGGCATGTTTTCAAGTTGAATTTTTACTGTAGCATGTATCAATAAATACTTTCCTCCATTTGTTGGTGAATAATATTCTAATATTTAGTGTTTCCTAATGTTAAAATTGTGGCCACATTAGTCTCCAAGTGATACAACATCCTCACTCATCAGGCATTATGTTACATATCTGTAATCTCAGTACTGGGCAAATAAAAGCAGAAGGACTGAATGTTGAAGGCTATCTTGTACTTTAAGGGAATTTTGGGCCACCCTGAGATAATCATAGCCTGCTTTTATTTTGATGAAAAAGGAACAAACAAACAAATAAAACCAGGTTCAAAGTAACTCTACTTTCTCTTCCCTTTCCCCAATAAAAGTGAGCCCTGGGGAGTTCTAGACATTGTTAGATATATGGAGAGGAATAGATATGTCTATCATACTCATTTAGATGTTCTGTCTTAGGTACATTATCACCAGGTGCTTGGATCTTAATACAGGAATTACAGACTAGCTAATATATTTATATTCTATTCCTAGAACAGATGTTGTCTGTTAGACATAGACATATAAGGAAAACCCTTAAGCTTCTTATCCTTACCTCAATAGGGAGGGTCTTTCATCTGTATGAGGCTAAAAATAATATTATTTTTGTTACCTTTGCATAATTATAGCTGGGAAGCCTATTAAGAGAACTTAGAAGAGGAATGATATAATCTAGTTCATGATTTCAGACATTTCTGTCCATATTCTTTGACCCCATAATGGTGGTTGGACAGGTAGAGGAGTATGCTCTTTACCTCATGGTGGATAGGAAAGAGAAACAATGTCCAGGCAAAATTTTGTCTTTCAAATTCATGTTTCACTGACCTGCTTCCTCCAATTTCTTCTACAAATATCCAGAATATTCCACAAAAGTGTCACCAGCTAAAGACTGAGTTTTCAACATGTTCGCCCTAACAAGAGCCATTTTGCAATCTCATTTCGCCTCATATATTATTTCAGTTTTTATAGTAGGGCATTTTCTGTTTCTAGAGTTCTTCCTGTCCATGCAGAAATGAGCAGGACAGTAGTAACCTTCCAAATTAGGCTAACATTTGAATCAAAATAGTCTCTAGGCTAGTGATACTCGACACTCAGGGAAATACTGTTGGTATAGACTTTAGTGTCAGGTGAAGTTAGGTTTGAATTCTCAACTTTCTGAACATAAGCCCTTAACTTCTTTCAATCACAGAATTTATTTATCAGTAAAGGGACAGTATACTACCTGTTTTACAGAGTAGTGATAAAGATTTTGAGTTTAGTTCAGTGCCTGATATATATTATAAGCTTGTCATAAAAGCAAAAACACTATTTACTCCTACTTGGATACACTTAATTTAACAGTATATCATTGTGTGGCAATCAATAGTAAATTGGTAATCAGACAGTCATGGATTTAAATTCTGGGTTATTAGCTATGTAACCTTAGATGAATTTCATGTAACTCATCTGGGAACAGTCATGCTTTCTAGCATTTCTGAAACGTTTTAAACATGATGTTTTGTAAAGCATGTCAACACATGATACTGTTTTAATATACAAGGGCTATTGCTACTAATGAAAAGACAACTATATTTTCAAACATATCTGCATGGTCCAGACATAATCTTTGTTTCCTGTTATGCTTAATATAAACTCTATGCTACTTTCCACAGCTTATGATTCCCTAAATAACCTGGATCTCCCAGTTTAACTAACCTCAAACCCAGCCATTTTTCTCCACCAGAGCCACATTGGCTTTATTGTTATGCCTTCAGCATGACATTCTGGTTTTGCTTTGGGATCTTTATATTTGCATTCCATTTCTATATATCTTCAGATATTCATGCTGTTAGCTTGTCATTTGGCTTCAATTCAAAGGTCACTTCCTTAGATAGGTCTTTACCAATCCCTCCAACATAGTTTCCCAATCTCCTAGTCACTGTTATTATTATTCAGTTGTGTTTTCTTTGTAGCATTTGATGCTACTTAAATTTATTTCTCTGGGTGTTCTGTGCATTGCAAATTTGCTCCATTAGAATATAAGTCCTACAAGGGAAGCTACTTTAACTGTTTTGCTCATTGTTATGTTATTATCCCTAGAGTAGACCTTTGGGAATAGTAGCTTAAATGTTTGTCAATTAGATGAATGCACAGACATGGCAATGATCTTCATTACAGTTTTAGGTATCATTACTATGGCTAGAAGTATTGCTTTACTATATGGGACTGTCTGCAGATTGTACAAGAGATCACTAGAATGGCTGATGTTTCCAGTCAGAAAGAAACTGAATGTGCCAGCCTTCTGCATAGCATTTATCTTGAGAAGGTGCATTGGACATTTAGAAGTTTTCATTTCTTAGCTATAGCGACTAGTGCAGTAATAAACTTGGTTGGGCAAACATTTGTGTGGTAAATTTGCTTAAAGTCCTTTGAGTATTTATTGAGGAGCAGTATAGCTGGGTCATTTGGTAGTCTTAGTTTTAGTGCTTTTCCTTTGTTTTTGTTTTGAGAAACCTCCAGGTCTTAATTACTATTTTATTGTTATGGCATAACACCGTGCCAGGGATAATTTATAAAAGAAAGCATTTAATAGGAACTTGCATACTGTTTCAAAAGGTGAGTCCTTGACTCTCATGGTGGTGATCAAGGGAGCAGGCAGGCCATTTTAGCACAGGAGCAGTAACTGAGGGGCTTATATCTTATCTGTAAGCATGAGGCAGGGAGAAGAATGAGAGGACACTGAGCATGGTGTGGGCTTTGATAATTTGAAAGCCCATTCCCAGTAAGCACATCCTCCAGCAAGACCACACCTCCTAATCCTCCTCAAACAGTTCTACCAAGTATTCAAATATATGAGGATGCTGGTTGTGTTGGCACACAGCATTGGTAGAATTTGCTAAAATAGATGGAATAAGCAGATCATAAGTTCAACTATATGAACCTTTGGGGATCATTCTCATTCATATTCCATATTATTTTCTATAGCGTTTGTATCAATTTACATTCCTACCAATAGTAAATAAGGATTCCACTTTTCCACATGCTCACAAGCATTTATTGTCCTTTGATTTTTATTACTGATAGCTATTCTGATGGTATGAGATGGAATATCTTTTGCATTTTCCTAGTGGCTAAAGTGTTTATTACTCTTTCAATATTTATTGGTCATTATCGATAATGAATAGATAAGTAAATGCACAATGACATTTTATTTAACCACAATGAAAAGTGAAGTCATGAAATTTGCAGGAAAATGGGCTAATACATGTTTTCTTCCAATTACCCTCCCTTTGTGTGTGTGTGTGTATGTGTGTGTGTGTAAGCAATGAAGGTATAAAAAGACACTTTAGAGAATAAGAAATTTAAAAATATTAGATTTATTTATTGTATTGTATGTGTGAGTCATTTGCATATATGTATATATATACATATCTCATACATGCTTAGTATATCAGACTTCCTCGAACTTGAGTTACAGAGAGTTGTGAACTGCCATGTGATTGCTGGGAACTAAAGCCAGGTTCTCTGTAAGAGCAGAAAATACTTTTAACCACTGAGCCATCTCTCAAACCCCAAAAGGAAGAAATTTTAAGGGAAGAAAGAGGGAAAGAGAGAGAGAGTAATGACATGAATGTGACTTGAAAGTAGATGCAAGGACTATTTGATTAGAGGAAGAGGACCAGCAAAAGCCTACAGAAGGAAGGGCCCAAGAGTAGGGGCAGAAATGAATTAATAAGAACAAAATGTATAAAGATGTCATAATGAAATTTATTATGCTATATACTATTTAAAATTTTAACACAAAAGAACCTGCATTGGACATCTAAATATATACTTTATATTAGCCCATGACCTGTTTGTATTTGTGGGGATATATTATGAATTGAATAATTTATATAATTTTACACGTTATCTGCTTTATTTTTTAGGTACATGTAGGTTAGGAATGCTTTCAAACTTCAGCTGCAGAGTTTAGGAGGCACTGGGAGAATGAGACTTGGAGCAATACCAGAGAGATAGGTGGGTTGTCAACCTATGTGTGCAGATGGTGAATCTACTGACAACAAAGTCTGTAGAGTATTCTGGGCTTGACAATTTTATTTTACATGAACTTATTAAGAAAATAATTGAGGATCTCTGGAAAAATAGGCAATGACAGTGTGCTGTCCCTACAGAATTCAGAGATGCAGAATGTCCTTGTCAGAGACACTTTTGTTCTTTCTTCTTTGGTTTCAGAAAGTTAACCACGAGAAGGAAAGTGTTTAACAATAGTGTTGATCACAACTTAGTGGACCATGGATGACAGAGTGCCTGAACTTCCTAACAATTAGAGATTCCCTTTTCTCCTGATGAAGTTTTTCTATGAATTGTGCTTCTTGGACTTCTCTCTTTTTAAAACATTTTTTTGAAAAATATTATTTTGTTTTATGTGTATTTGTGTTTGGTTTGACTATACCTATATGTATCATGCGCATGCCTTGTGCCATAAAGGTCGGAAGAACCCCTGGTTATAGATGTTTATGAGCCACCATGTGAGTGCTGGGAATAGAATCTAGGTCCTTAGTTCCCTTTTGGAGTTTTCTTGAAGCCCTAAAAATTAGTATAATGACAAATTTAGATTTCAAAACTTAGAGGGGAAGTTGATCTGACAGTGATATTCTTAAATGGTCTTTGTCACTCTTTCCTGGTGATCCCCATTCACCTTTTAGAAGATCCTTTGTTTTCTAATGCAAATGTTTCAGAAACACACTTTGCAATGTTGTAGCTTTTGAGCAGAGCAAGTAAGTTGAAAGGTAAACTGAAATTTAAAAAAATGTAAGGAGGCAGCAAAAATGGTTCTCAACTCGTGGGTTGTGACCCTGGGGGTGGTTGAATATCAGATATTTACATTATAATTCATAACAGTAGCAAAATTACAGTTATGAAGTAGCAATAAAAGTAACTTCATGGTTGGAGGTCATCACAATATGAAGAACTGTATTTAAGGACTGCAGCATTGGGATGCTTGAGGACCACTGACATAACGGGAATTTAGTACCTTTTCTATTTATTAAACATTTATCAGAACCCTTGATTAAAAGGGTGAGAGGAGGAAGAGCTATGTTACAAGGCACATTATCTTGCCCTAACCCCAGAGTTTTTTATTCCATATATCTTGTCCTTGGATCTTAGCATTAAAACACTCCCAATGGTGTTTTTGATATAGATGTTTTGTGCAGCACATCTTTGAGAAACACGGGTGTAGTCTCATAAGAGCTTTGCATACATGTGGAAAATGAGGTGTGGCAAGGACAATGAATTGTTGGCCAGAAGTACCCTTACCAGGAATGCTGTAAAAGATTATTGCTTCTAAGATGGGCTCTGAGCCACGCTCCTTAAAGTCTCTTTTAATTTGTACTTGGATATAAATTTAATACCCTTTTTACGATACTTGAAAGAGCTGTGTAATTTCATGGTCTGGTCATTACCATTGGCATTAAAGGAACGACTATTACTGCTACTTAATATATCTTCCCTAGTTTTCTTAATGACTGCAAAGCACATGGCATAAGAGCTCCCTTGTTTGCATATAGAGCACATATGCAGATAGGGAACACTTGTTCTTTGGTGAGTGGGCAGTATCTTCCTTCCTTGGGCATTCTTGCTATTCTACTTCCGCTTTCATCTGGTGTTTTGAAGACATAAAAAAGAATAGTACATTTGACTCACTGGATATGTAGGTAACCATAAAGCTCTAAATTTTAAGTTATCTAAATATCAGAAGACAGCATCAATAGTACATGGCAAGAACACTTAAGAATTATGTTTGGGACCGAAGTAAGGAAAAAGCATGGATGTATAGACCATATGGACTTCTCTTACCACTCTCATATTAATATCATGTGGGATATGACATTCATGTGGAAGAGCCTATTTCTTCACCATCTTTAATAAAACTACCTTAGTTCTGTACTTTGTTGCTATGCATAACCAAGGATGCCAGATAGAGATGAAGTGCCTTATGGTTTATATTCAAAATACTGCCTAGTCTCCCATTCCTTTGTGTCTGAAATGCTTGAAGTAGTTGTGTCACAGAAAATGAGTTGTGATAGAAAGAAATATAAGTGATTTGTTTGCAATTTTCTGTCCCAGAGGAATGAGGCCAACAAGTGAAACAGCATTACAGCAGGATTGGAAAGTCACAGTGGTGAAATCTATTAGAGTTCATGTCTCCCAACAAGTATAGATTGCGCTGAGCAGGGAATGCTGGGATGTGGATTTAGTCCTTCATGCCTGGGCAAGAAAGAGACAGAGAAGAGTGCAGGCAGGATGCAGCAAGTAAGCTGATCACGCCCCTCTTCTCAGCAAATGGCCAGCAGCACAGCTCCTTTCATTTAATCCTTTTCCTGTCCTGCCTAGGACAAAGTAGGCTCTGTTTAAGTATCCCTAGGGAGTTAGAGTGGTGGGGGCTGAGTGACTCCATGAATAGATTGAATGATTTTTGGTATGCGAAGCATCTTGCCAATTATTTTGCATAAACAATGTCAAAGAGCCACAAAAGCTTGCTTCTCATTCCCATTACTCTCATAGCTTCCTGCATGCTGATTTGCTCCAAAACCTCCCAGGGTGCTGCTATGAAGATTGTAGACATGAGGATGGTGGTGCAATGGTGGAGAAAACTTTTAGCATATAGAATGATTTAAAAAGTCATTTAGATTTAATAGAATAATTATTGAGATAAATGGCATGTAATTGAATATTGTATAAACAAGATATAGTGGCTATAATTTATACTTCTACAAATACCTTAATAGGTATATTAAGAGGAATCAGGAGTTATGAAGTATTTCAATATTTCTAGAAATCTTTCTGACATTTCAGACTGTAAATAATTACCCCTTTGATTCTTAGCTAGAATATATGTAGTAAACATAAGTATGTTTTTGAGGGTGCTGCATTTACTCACCTGGTGTTGGAGTGTCAGCTGACAACATGAACATTTGCTTTGTATGTTGGCTTGTACTACGTTCTATAGTAACTGTTGTACATTGTGGCATTACAACCATTCAGTTAAAATGCATTTTGACTAGATGCTGTGAAGACAAGTTATAATCCTTGTATATTAAATGGCATGCGACTTTCTTTATTTTTATTTACGTCACTAGGAAATTTAAAATAAATTATTAGGAGTTATTCTTTTAATCATATGGTACATCAATTTTCAGTGTGTCTGAAATTTTCAAGTATAAACAGACAAATAGACCAAACTAAGTTCTTCCAGTGTTAATTATATGACCATGAGAATAGTATTTATTTCTTCAAGTCTCAAACTTTGTCTTCAGAATGGGAATAACAACAGTATTTCTTTCTCATCATTTGTTCTAGAGATGAAGTGAATCAAAAAGGGCATAGTAGAAGGTATAGTAAACTTTTGTTTTTCTTCTATAAATATAAGCCAGTTATCAAACAAAGGTTGTCATCATGATCTTGGGGGTTACGTAGATTCAGAAAACTAATCTTATTTCCACTAAACGTTCTGAAGACAATATCATCATTTTTTTAACTTTTAACTTGGCTGTTACACTTCCAAACCCTCACTTGCAAGCCATAATCTCTTTGGACTTCAATTTCCTCATTCATGATTTGGAACAACCATAGTTGTCTGGTCTTGTCCCACACACAGGGTTATCCTGAAGCTTAAACCACAGAAGCAACAGGCTTACACAGCACCGTATAAACCAAACACTCAACACTAGCTATGGATGGACCTTACTCTAAAATAGGTAGAGCAGGCCTATAAAAACTTATTTACAATCAGATTAATAATCTTTGCCAAATTAATGGTGTGAGTTAGTAGAGCATCTAAGAGGTTTGTCATCTCCTGAATTTATTCTCCAGTTCTCAAGTGGTATTTAGTGCCTACAATAAACCATTATTTATTGAAATAAAATTATATAGGCCATTCATCTATTCATTCACTTATTTATTTAAAAAAGAAAAATAATCTATTAAGAGTGCTATGACATTTGTTCATTTGTTTAAATATGAATAAACAAACCAGCCATGGTTCTTACTCCCATAGAACTTCTATTTTCAATTATCTGTGGACTATTTCACTAGATGCTAGAAAAATATGCACTGTGACTTTAGAGTGTTTATGTTGTATATTCCACTTCAATACCTTTTGAAGCAGTGTAGGCTTTACTTGGAAAAAGAATAAGTAAAGCTGGGTATACCATACATAGGTATGTGAAAAAATGCTTTGTGGTTGGCACCATGAGTCAGGAATTATGGTATAAGCAAGACTTAAATAGAACATAAGTGGATTGGAAGCAGTGACCAACATTAACTGGGCAGAAAAGTATCTTGCAAGTTTATGTATGATGTTGTTAAGTTTCAGGGATTATGTAGTTGATGAGTGTCTTAGGATACTCAACCAACCCAGGGATGTCTCTATCCACAATGGGCTGGGCCATCCTCCATCAATCAGTAATTAAGAAAATACCCTACAGTTGGATCTTATAGAGGCATTTTCTTAGTTGAGGTTCCCTCCCTTCAGATCACTCTAGCTTGTGTCTAAGTAACATAAAACAAGCACAATGAGTTAGATTAAAAACCAAATTTTGAATGTGCTTATTAAGAGAGTACAAACTTGAACGTTACTCAAACAGGAAAAATAGTACATGCAATGGTATTTCTTCGAAGTTGCAGCTTTTATTAAACTATGTATGCTGAGTTGTTGATGGTATATATATGAAAGTTGTCAGTAATGAACAATTTGGGATACAATCTACCATAGGAGATGATAACCAGGATGGTAATTGAAAGAAATGGTTTAGCAATTCTGTCTCTCTGAATTGATTTTAAGAAATTAATTGGACAAAAGTGTCATGACATGTTTACGGAACATTTATTCAAGCATCCAAACACTTTAAATAATGAAATAATCACCTCTGTACTTGAAATCTGTCTTGACCCTTAATCTCCCACATCTTGTTTACTTCCTTCATTACTATAAATGTATTGTCATATCCAGCAACAAAGCTTGTAGAAGACTCTTTATATACTACTAGTGTGAATGTGAACTAGCACAGTCACCATGGAAATCATTATGAAAATTCTTCAAAATACTAAAAATTACACTACCACATGACCTAGGTTATTCACTCCTGGATATAGATCCAAAGAAATCTATGTCAACAGTCAACATACCATATGGAAACCTGTCCATTCAAATTTTTTATTGTGCTCCATTCATTAGTATATGAAGTATGAAATTTAGTTTAAATGTCAATTGGTCGATGAGTGGAAAAAGAAAATGTCCCATATATATGTATGCACACAAATATATGCACATGGGATTTTATTAAGCTATGAAGAAGATTTAACTTATACCTTTTGTGAAAAAATGAATGTGACTTAAAAGCATTATGAGAAATGAAATATTTCAGACACAGGAAGATAAATACTGGTAGCCATGTATATATGGAAACTATAAAAAGTTGACCTGAATGTAGAATAGTGATTACCAGAGGGTTTGCAGGGAGAAAAAGAGGGAGTGGGAAAGTTAGATAATATGTACCCAAATGCAGTTGGATTAGAAGCAATAAGTTCTAGTGAGCTATAGTGCAGTGAATTGAGTATACTTTAAAAGAAACTATTATGTATTTTATGAAAAGGCTGAAAAAAGAAGTTTGAAAGGTCCAAACCCAAACTCAACTAATAATCTACTTTCTGTTCATTTGAGTTTGCCCAGGAAGTTTACATAACTAGAATTTAAAATAAGTGCCCTTTTGTGACTGTCCTTTTCTCTTTGCATAATACTATAAAGGATAATACATGCACTTTACTATTTATTGCTGGGTAGCATTTCATTACATAGATGTGCCAAATTTTGTTTATCTAGTCATTAATTGATACATATTTGGATTGTTTCCATATCTTTGCTAGGGTCAATAAGTGCTTTAACTTGTTTTGTGGATACATTTTATTTCCATATATGTAAATACACAGGTTGTCATCATGATATATTCAATTCCCATTCATCCATCAGTACGAAAGAAATTCATTCATGTATAGAACCAATCTAAATCCTCATGAAGTATTCAGAAATATGTCAAGTATGTGCTCGATTCTCTGCAAAGTCACCCATTTACCTCACTCAAGCCAAAAAGAACAAAAATATATAAACCGCTGGGTGTTCAGGGGACAGATTACTATGGCTCTGCCTATGATTCACTTGTCCTTATCTAAGTTGGTACTGTCCACCGAGGCTGCCTATTTATAAGACTATGGCTACTAGGTCTGGTAAATTTCCTCAGAAGCTGCCTGTTTACAATAGCTTATAGCCTTCTGCTTTCAGTGTTTTTCCACAGAGACTCAAGACTTTGTGTTAGCATGCATGTATGTCAGGCCTATTGCAGAGCCATTCCCTTCCCCACATCCTGCCTTTTTGTGTTTATAACTTCTGTGTAAATAAGCAAATTATGATGTGATTTAAATAACTAAATAAAATTTAAAAAAATATATAATCGCATAGGTTGCTTACTAAGATGGCTAACTAGTATACATTCCAAAAAGTGAATTATCAAAGCAATATAAAACTTTGAAAGCTCAGAAAAATGTAAAGGTGCATTTCTTTATAATACTAGTATAGCTAAAGAGAAGAAATACTGAGTAAGTTCAATACAGTGTAGCAGGGATTCAAGAGAAAGCCTGGACAGTATGTCAGAGAGCTGATGCTTTGATCTTATAACTAAAATAACAATTACAAAACAAAAATGCTCGATTGGGCCCCATTTCTTTAAATTTTAGAATAGTTAAGTTGAATTTCAGCATAACTGAACTAACCAAATCTGGGGGTAAATCTCAATTTGAACATGAACTCATGCAGTCACCTGGGGGGGAAAATCATTTAAATTAATGGGCCTTCAGTAGCCCCATTTATTTAATTTTTTAAAATTTTTTTCCTTTTTGAGAATTTCACACATGAGTAGACTTTATTTACATCAGTTCCAGTCCTCTGGCTCTCTGACTCCTCTCATATTCCCTGACCATTTTTAGAAAATTATTTTCTGCCTCTTTCAGCAACTATCAATTGTCCATATCCCTTCATATATGGATGGAGCCTTGTGACATTTTCTCTCGTCCATGTTGGCATGTCAACTGGTATGGTGATCATGCATGTCTGTGCAGGAAACCACACTGCAGTGACTTCATAACTGCAGCTTCTCTATCATGTCTAGAAGACACTTATTAAGGTGGTGTTTTTCAGCACTGGTCCTTTGGCTCTTACATCTCTCTGCCATACTTTGTTTGTTCTGTGATGTTCCCTGAGTCTTAGATGTAGTTTTGTTGTAGGTTACCAAATGGGGCTAGATGCCCATGTTCATTTAGTCTCTTAATTTGATTAGTTGTAGCCTTATGCAGTGATAGGGAAGCTCAGCTTAAAACTACATATAAAAGATATAGTCAAGAATAAGCTATTGAAACAATGTGATATTCAGAAAAAAATAGAAGGAGGTAAATTGTAAGAACAAAGAGATGTTTCAGAGTTGTTTGATGATTCAAAATACTGTGCAAAGCACAAGAACCTGGATACCTGCCTTGAGCAGTGCTGCCCACTGCTTATGGCACATGAGCATAGCATGTTGTATCATTCCTTTTTTAAATCTATGATCAGGGTTTGTACTAGAGCTAGGCAACAAGTCCAGAAAGAGCAATTGAGGTCCTGATTTTTCCCATATAAGTGTACGTATATAATTTGTATATATGTGTGCATTAACATGTGTTTTAGTGGACATCTTTTTGCTGTTGTTAAAACACTTTACATTGTGGCTGTAGAAAACACCACTTAATGTATCTTGTATGAAAAAGCTAACCAGCCATTGTTTAAATACTTTTCAAATTGTCTAGAGGAAAGAGGACATGGCCCTTTAAAAATCTTAATGGTTCCAGAAAGGTTCTGCAATAAGTTACATAAGTTTCTAAGGAAACAGTGTATGCCTAATGTCAAACTAAAAGGCACAGAGAGGGATGCTGTGAGCAAGTACAGAGTATGGCCATAATTTTCTACTCATTTCTTTCTTCCTGATAACAAGAAAAGAAAATTTAGAGGCTAGAAATTCAGACCATGCTGATGGCCATTGCAGGAGGAATGACAAATGGCTTTAGAACTCATGGAATGCAGCCCAGGGTTACCACAGCCACATGGGTGGGCCTCAATGTGATATGGCCCTGAGGACCATGTGTCCTGAGGACTTTTGCTCTTATGGAGTTTTGCTCTGCTCGCTACCCTCACATTCCTCTTATTCTAAGAGTTCTATGAAAACTCTAAGAGCTTTCCAGTCCCTCACTGGGCAGTATCTCTGGCAGTTACAATAATAATGCTTGATCTCTTTCAGGCATTGCTGCTGCAGCAGATAATGACTTGGTCATCACCCTAGAAAAGAACTTAGAGATTATCAGCAATGACCACCGCCTTTAGACAACATTTGGAAAAATAAAGTTGGTGGAGCTAGGTTGAGATGTTTTTACTACTGACTACGATGTAGAAAATCTTAGGAGAACAATTTGAGGTTCAGAAAGGCAACATTCTTATTATTAAGCTGGGGACCTTTTATAGCTAGGGAACAAGAACAATGGCAGCACCTGGCTGACATGAGTCTCTCACTGAGACTGGACGGTGTTGATTGGTTTCTTACACACATTTTTGCCCTCAGCTTCCTGTTATGATTTATTAATATTCTGATGAGTGGGCATGCATTCTGAGGATTTAAGCTTGATTGACTGATTTTTATAAAAAGTTTTAGATTTTATATAAAAGTTTTAGACTTTTAAGATTTTAAAAAATATACTCAAAATACAAATATTAAAACAATTTCTCCTTTCTTTTAACTGCAAAATAGCTACCTGCCAGTTAAGAGAAACTGGTGAGAAACCTACCTTGTTTGCTTAAACTTTTTAATCTATAACAAATTGTTTAGTAACGAATGTACGTGGTTTAGGGGAATAATTTGTTTTTCTTTACCTGTATTATGTAATGTTATTTATTGTAAAGGTATTGGAGAACACACTGTTTTTTCATAAATCATTACTAGAAGAAAATGTAATCACATTATAATGTATACTGCTTGAAAGATTTTACTGGATATATAAGCTATGGAAGAAAGACTAAAATATGGGTGGCTGGAACATTTTTTTCTCCAATCCAAAACTGTGTACGTATGTATGTATATATGTATGTATGTATGTGTGCGTGGGTTCGTGATTCGTGGTATATGTGTGTATGTGTGGTGGGGTGTGCTTGTGTGTGTAAAGTTTGTTTGGGTGTTTATGCGTGCATATTTTTGTTTTATGGATTTATTGGACTCTGTCTTTTGTTTCATCCCCTCAGTGTGTGTGGTGTGTGTGGAATTTTCTCTCTTACTTTTCTTTCTTGCTGCCCCCAAGGAGGTAAAAGAGTTCATAGTTTTTCCACTGGCCACAGAGAGTGCCAGCCTCAGTAAATTAAGCTTTGTTCCTTCAGAGAAAAGTCGGCTGAGTAACTTCTCTAATTGTTGGCTGCCTTTGTTAGCAGTCCAAGCAGGGATCTGGTTATCTACCCCCATTCAGCCGCTCTAAGCACTGACACCCCCCACTCCCACCCCCCAGTGACTGCCTGTCCTGGTTTTAGCTGCCACATGGATATCAAAGCTGGCCTTGGCAACCAGGAAATGGAGCTCTTTTGTGTGTGTGTGTGTGTGTGTGTTGTGTGTGTGTGTGTGGTGTGGTGTGTAGAAGAAGAGGAGTAACCTGGTGACTATTGGACTATCGGTCTAACTTATTTGTGACAATGTGAGCAATCAAATGACAACTACTTGAAAAACATTTATGAACAAATAAAACATGCTTAAAGTGATAGCACCATAAGTACAATATATAAACATATACACATAGGAATTGTTTTCCTTTAAAATATAAAAATAGAGTGAGTTAGAAGATCACTATTGAAGTACCAGGTCCACAACTAGAAATAAAGTAAGCAACATTTGCTGTTGTTTCATTTCAAACTAACATTAAAATTGTAACATAAGTTTTTGGCATCAAAATCTCTATGTCCCCAAATTAGAAATCATTTGTTGGGACTAGAGATATGTTTCCATGGTTCATAGGCTTGCTGTCCTTGCTGAGGATCTATGTTTGATTCCCAGCACCCACATAGTGGTTCATAACCATTTAAAACTCCATTTCCAGGGCATGCCATACTCCTCTAAGAGTGATAGGCACACCAATCTCACACACACACACACACCCCACACACACACACACACACACACACACTCAGGTAAACCACTCACATGCATATAATAAATAAATCTTTAAAAAACATTTGTAGCATTTCAGTATGTTTTATTTTTATCTGAAACAAATGCCAGTGTAAGTTAGCATATGTATTATATGATACATAATGTGTGTATACACATAGGAACAAACTCTCTAAATGATGGGATATGAGTAATCAATATTGTAAAGAATATAACAAGGATTTGAAACATAAAGGAAATGGTTATAAATCTAACAAAGGGCTATAGTTTTGAATGAAGGAAGATTTAGAAATAGAAGTCAAAGTGGACAAAGGTGATATTCAAGAGAAACAGAACAAACCTATTTTAGGTGGATAGCCGTTTAAGCTTTCTAGGCTGTAGCCCAAAGCGGCTACTTTCCCAAGGAGTGCTCAGGCCAAGGATAAGGTTGGCAAGCAGTTTCACTGTCCCAATTTCTTTTTTTCCTTAGCCATTCTTCTAGCTGGAGCATATCCTGAGATGATTCCCCTCTGTTTGGATGGTAAGACTGAAAAGCTTGTCCAGCAAACCTGTAAGCTTTTGTCCTGGAAGAAAGAGAAAGTATCCACATTGTTGACAAATGCACTCAAATGCACACAGAAAGGATTAAGACTATGGGAACAAAGGGAATTTATTTCTTAAAACATGTATTTGTGGCGAAAATGTCCTGAAAAACAGATGTAGTGGCAGGGAAAGGAAGAACAATGTGGACAAATTTGGTAGGCATTTAGAACTTTATTTTCTATTACAAATGTATCCAAAGGACTTAAAATGAGATGAAAAAGAAATTATATTCAAATATTCAAAGAATTAATTTTGTCTATGATGAAGCAAAAATTTTCCATAATGCTGTTGACTCAAAATTTGTCCATATGTAAAAGAGGTGAACTTAACTTGAAAGATTGTTCTGGAGTTGTTTTTAAAGCTTCAGTATAGACTCAGTAGAAGGCTTCTTTATTCAGGATAAAATTCTTCATATTTTGTATACCTTTGCATCCTACAATATATCTGATAGGTGCTCCTTTTCACCTTCTCATACTTTATTCAGGGAACTTGACAACATCAACCACTTGGGTTTCTTGGCTATAAGCTATGAAACTGCTTCCAAGTACTTGAATCCAGGTGAAATCTAGTTTTTGTTTTTTCTGTTAAGCTATTCACAACCAAAAAGCCAGAGACTAATATTCGACCACAAATACCCAGCAGTGTGTTCAGATTCCATTCTTTGTTGTTTTTTGTCTTTTAAAGGGAATCACTTCATCATTTCTTCTCATAGTGGGTTGAACTATTGAGGGAACCCAGTTCTGCGGTTATATTAAAAAAAGATGGGTTACTTTTCTCTGCAACTGACAGGTGAGTAGGACTCAAAATAGCCAGTAGCTGAGGTCTGATTTGTCTATAGGAGCCAGTTGAAACAAAGCCAAACATGTCTTTATAGCCTGGTTTCACCCTGGCTCCCTCCTTTGCTGTATAACTATCGAAAACACTACTGAAGAATTCCCTGCTTTATCTCCGTAGTTTGGTTATTATGCAAATGTTCATACTGTAGTATTTCAGTCATAGATGCTCATTTCTCCAAGTAAGTATGGCTGAGCAAATGTGGGGTTCCTATAAATTCCTTTATTTAAATTGTACTTTAATTTTCTTATGAACCAGTGATGTTTCATAACACTTCTTTATATATTTTACCCATTTTTAAAAAAATCAATTGAGAATTTCATACATTCATTTTTATCATATTTGCCTGTGGAGCTGTGGACTGTGAGAGGCAGCTGGGTACCTGGTCGAGCACAGGCCTCAAACTCCGGATAATACCCCAATGGGACTGTAGATGTTCAGCCTTGCTCCTGGGCCCTGGTTCCTTTCACTTATCCACAGCCCCTCCCAAAGAAAGGTTTGTGGCCTTAGGTCATGTATCACAGGTAGCATAGGTAGAGGGCATGACTACAGGTTGCAGAGCCTCAAGAGATCTCCATATTAATGAGATACCTAAAGGCCAGAGGGCGTAGTCAATTAAAAATTCCTTCCCAGACCCTCCTCCTACTCATAAAAGGTATTTAACCTCAGGCCCGCCCTCAGGACACAGGGTATAGCTTCATCCACTTTCCGCCATGACAATAAACCTTTTAAAGCCATGGACTTCCTCATGTACTTGGAGCCCTCTATGGGGACTGTGGAGACGGTCTTCAACTACCTCTGCCCCCTCCCATTGTTCCTTATCTACTTCTCTTCCCTACCCAATATTGTGTCCTCTTCTTTAAAAAAAATCTATTAAGTCCAATTTTTGCTGCTCATTTGCTCTTGGATTTATGGCTTTCCACTGGAGTGTGGTCAATCTACCAAGGGCCACAGTCTTAAAGAAAACAACCTTCTTCTCTCCCAACAGTGGTTGCTTTTCCAGAGTTTATCAGTTGGTGGGGAGGGCTTCAGGCCTACCTTCTTTGTCCATTCAGGCATTATATCTGCCTTGAACTTTACTAGGTATGGTGGTTTGAATAGCAGTGGCCCACAGAGAGTCATGTGTTTGAATGTTTGGCCCATAAGGGATGCACTATTAGGAGGTGTGGACTTGTAGGAATAGGGGTAGACTTGTTAAGTATGCCATTGTGAAGGCAGGCTTTGAGGATGCTTAAGCTACACCCAGTATATCACCCAGAGTAACACACAGTCCCCTTCTCTTGCCTGCAAATCAAGACATAGAACTCAGCTCCTCCAGGACCATGTCTGCCTGCATTCTGCCATGTTTCCCACCATCATGATGATGAATAAAACCTCTGAAACCGTAAGCCAGCCCCAATTAAATGTCTGCCTTTATAAGAGTTGCTGTGGTCATGGCATAGTGTCTCTTCATAACAAAGGAAACCCTAAGATACTATGATTTTATATGCTGTTATACCACTGTAAGTTCAAATATACAACTGTTTTCCAGTGTTCAGAAAACAGTTTCCTTGCATCCATCCAGCATCTGTGACTCTTACAAGACTTGCATTCTCTCTTCCTCAATGATCCCTAAGCTTTTGGAGGAGAGGGTGTGATATAGATGGCCCATTTAGAACCAAGGATTCTGTAGTTTCTTATTCTCTGTATTTTGAGCAGATTTGACTGTGTTATCATCTACTGAAATAAAATTTCTTGGAGGTAGATTGAGAGATACACATTGATCAATGGAATAGAATTGAGGACCCACATAAAAGTCAACAGTTTTATCAAATCTTTTGCAGAGACCTATATTTAAAACTAGCCTCTTCTAACCTACTAGACAAGACAAGAGAGAAAGCTGAATTGGTAGGAGTAGAATTTATTAGGATCAGGGATTGGATTAAGTAGCACAAATCAACCCTCATTGATATCATGGGTTACCGCTTACATCTTATGACCTGTTCACTGTTTCACTCCTCCTTACTTTCAAAGTATCCCTATGAGTCTCCAAGGTGCCTTATAGTTTACCATTAGTGAGGTATTCCTCTAGTTTAAGAATTTAACAGAATATGAATTTTATTTTCTAGCATACTACTCAGGCACTTTTTTGATCCTTAACTCTTAAATGAAAGAATGAATTGGTAGATTTATCTATAAAAACTAATTCACAATAAAAAAATTCATAGGTGTTACTAGGCTACTGATAACACAATTCTTTAAAATGATACTTCTCAGGATTTACTGTGCATAAGGATTTCCTAGGAATCTTATAAAATTACATGTGTAAAGGAGAGAACCTCAGAATCTTGTTAGGTGATACCAGTGTGACATCCTTCACTGAGGATGAAAAGGATCTTAGGAAACAGCTTCCAAAATGTATCTGATGAAGCAGTTGTTGTGCAGAGAGTGGCATTTTGTTAAATAACAACAACAACAATAAAGTTGGAGTGCCTAGGGAATAGAATTGAGCATTTTCATTTTGAAAATTACCTTAGGTGATGGGCTGGAAAGATAGCTCACCAGTAAAGGACACTGGCTGCTCTCCTAGAAGATGCAGGTTTTGTTCCTAGCACCCACCTGGCAGCTCATAGCTGTCTGTAACTTCAGTTCTAAGAGGCTCTAAAGCTCTTCTCTGGCTTTCAAAGGCACTACATATGGTACACAAACATACATGCAGGTAAAACACCCATACACATAAAATAAAAGTAATTCAATCTTTAAAAAGTACCTCTGGTGTTTTCCATGATTGTAATACCTTGGGGGATGGATAGGGGCACAAATTTTCTATGGTTTTCGAGCCTTTTAGATTGGAGGAGTGACTCAGAGTGACACTGTGAAGATGTAAAAACATGTAGCTTCAATTTTGTTTCAGAGGCATTCCTGTACTTGGCATGGATTTAAGAAAGAGAAGGACAGCTGGGTGTAGGTTCACTTACCCTGTTCTGAAAGGTATCTGTACTCTCTCTGAACACCTATGCTCCGGAGCCATTCCCTTCCCCACATCCTGCCTTTTTGTGTTTATAACCCCTTTATGAATAAGTAAATTACAATTTGATTTAAATAATTAAATAAATTTTAAAAAAATAAAAAAAAAAAAAGAAAGAAAGAGAAGGACACTGGGGTGATATGTTTTTAACAATCAGTGGCAGTGGTAGCTTTGACTAGCACGAAACATTATTCTATTTTGTTTTTGTTCTTTCCTTGAATTGTTATCCTGGAAGAGCCAAGGTATTAAATCAATCTACATATTATTTTTAACTCCTGAAAGTGTCTTTGCATTTTTATTCCTACTTAAATTTTAAATCATACCACATTTATTTCCATTGTGCAATCTATGAAACATAGGGAAATCTTATTTCCTTGGAGTAATAGAACAGAGGTGCAGAGGAGTAGTCTATGAAGCAGGGGTGCTGGAGTCACTGTTATTTCTTTAACAGCTAGCCACCAAGCAGTGCAACAGCATGAGACCCAATCGTAGGATATAGTCAGCGATCCACTTCAGTCTACAGCTATTCTGGTGTGATATTATTTCAGGCATCAGTGATGGCCAAGGTGAAAACTTTTCAAATAAGACATTCTGAATGAGATGTGCTGCAAGCGTGTGAGTCTGCTGGGAGTAGGTTGGCAGCCCCAGTGACAGATATGAGCTGGGAAACTCAGGCACAGTGAAAATATCACTGAGTCGCCAGAGGCCAGTGGTATGGCTCATATTTGTATTGAAATTTTCTTATTTCCATTTCAGAGAGACAGACAGACTTTGGGCTATTTGATGTCCTTAGTCTTGAAATCATTCTTTGGATACATCAGAGCCCCATAGTCACATTCATTCTCTCTTTCTCTTTCTCTCTCTCTCTCTCTCTCTCTCTCTCTCTCTCTCTCTCTCTCTCCTCTCTCTCTCTCTCCTGTATAATTGGAGGAGGCCGGGATTTGCAGTCAAGTACATGGAAAAATTTTCAGGTTATTCTACTTGAGAAAGATACTTCTCAAATAGACATTTGATTTGTGATTTGTCTACTTGCATTATATATAGTAGAAAGCTAGAGGAGACTCTGATCTTGCCATGTCATTATTGTCTTTTATATCTTGGAGGGCCTAGAGTGACTTTGACCAATGCTAACATGATGCTTTCAGTGAAGATACCTATGCCTGGGACCCTTGAGGGTCACTTTAACAGGCCAGAAGTTGCCACCAGTTGCTTATCTTGAACTCCAGAAAGCTGCCCCAGTGAACAGTGATGTCTATTGGAGTGCCTGCTTGTATTTGTTTAGCTGCCTTAAGATGCGTATGCCTGAGAGGCCAAAGTATATTACACTTTCTATTTACTATTCATATTGTTAGCAACAACAAAGACAAATCTCAATGTCAACCAAAAGAACACATGAACAAAGTGAAAGTGACTCCACAGACAATTCATTTTTCAAAAAGTGTGTGTTAGAACCCAAACTGAGCTAGCAAGCATACTGGGCCAAGATGGCTTCTGTCCTTTTCCTGGATATAGGTGGTGACTGGATCTCATCCTGTTGGTGGGAGCTTGACTTCACAATGTCATTAGCTGTTTGGTACAAAAAGGGAATGGAACAGGCCAGAAAATATGAATCCTTGCTGAGCTGACTATCTTTGATATATATAAAAATACAATATATAAAAACAATAGCCAGTGAGTTTACTAACTTACTTATCAATAAAATACTATGCAAAAGCTGTAATGCCTTTTGAGATTCTCAGGCACAGCTCTCATTCTGCTGCCTGAAAACCAACTCTCAGTTTGAATATACATCTAGGTCTTAGGGAGCCCAGTATGACTAATGATTTAGGGACATTAGACGATAGGGATTTGTGAAGCTGGAAAGTGTACCTGTTAGGACCCCCCGAAGGGAGACCCTCACTCAAGTCCGAATCGGCGCACACCCACAGACTCATGAGAGACCATCTGGCTGCAGTCAGCAAAGGCAGTTTATTGTCATGGGCCCACAGGTCGAATCGTACCTCACGTAGGAGGCAGAGAATTCGACCCAGACCCCAAAAAGCTCAGGGTTTATATAGGGAAAGGCTGGGGAGGGGGTGAAGGTCTGGTGTGGTTACATATTGATTGGACAGTTTAAACATTAACAATTTGCATAAGCAGTTATTGGCAGGATGTGGGTGGCAGGATGTGGGTGGCAGGATGTGGGTGGCAGGATGTGTAGTTATTTTTCAACCATAGAACCTTGGACCTCGACCTTCCAAAGAGGAAGGAAGACAGCAAAACACCAGATGGCCCATTACTCATTTGGGCATGTTTAGACTTGTTTGGAGATGTCCTTGCATATCCTGTTTTTCTGTTCTTATTTCTGGTCACTCTGCCCTTGGAGGGGCTTGATGTTATTATTATGGCTAATTTTAGGTGGTCTTTTGCTGACCACGTACACATTTCCTGCATGTCAAGATGTTTTTGAATTTTTTTATTCCCACATACCGAGACCTAGAACATTAAAGTCCATGCATCCTCAGCAAGGGCAAGATTATTTTTATGTGGAAGCTGAATGTAATGATGTTAGGTACCCAAGAGAGTCTCAGATTCCTTTTCCCAAGGCTAAAGGCCTGGGATAATGAGGAACCAATCTGCAAGTGGTTCATATTTTCTACCTTTTCCTTTTATTTAAAACTTTATCCCAGTATAACAAGAAGGATGGCACTACCAGCATCTGCCCTCTGAGGTCATGTAACTGGGACATTTTGCCTCCATAGAGACTTCTAAGGATATTTCACGTGTATGAGACAAGGATATAAACTTGTATTTCTATAACAGAAAACATTTTAAAAACTTGGAATATTACTTTTTGTAGAAAATCACAGCTCCTGTGCTGAATAAGATTTGTTTACAATGAAAAATGTTCCTCCAAAACCCCAATCAAATCCATTCTTATCCCTTCTCTTTAACTTGGTAGGGAAAATTAGGTTCCTATAGTTTTCAGTCTTTCAGTTGATGCCAGTAAATGTAAAAGAAATCTTCCTCTGCTTCTTTGATAGTTGTTTGAAATTCTAATTTACCAACATGTGTCCAATCAACTCAGAGTTCATGCCAATTCAAATCTTCAGAAGGCTAGTTTGTGTATGTCATGAGATTAGTTTCTAAACCAAGAAAATACAAACCTAAATGAGATGAAAATTGAACCTAAATTTGAAAACATGATAATAGGCTATTCTTGAGTTTTATGTCTCAATTTTCTCCCTAAGGATCTCTCAAAGGAGACTGCCTACTGAAAAAAAAAATAACAGTAAATTTTACCCATATTAACATTCCGAGGAGATTGGACTGACAGTAGATTTACCTATGATCAAAATGCACAGCTCCACATTGAAAAAATATCATAGACATGGCTCAAAACAGATTTCTAATCTATTCTTTGAAGAATTATCACTCTAGCCAATATCTAAGTATGGAGTTCAGTGAAAAAATAGCAAGAGATAGTGGTGACACCATGTTCAGAGAACAAAATTAGACCCACATTTTTCATCTGCACAAAAATCAACTCAAAATGGATCAAAGATTTTATGAAATGCCAAAACATTTGGACAAAATGCTCATAGGATAGGAAAACTACACTCATAAATTCTCAGCAATATGATAGTCTAAAGATGACCTGAACAATACATATAACAATAAAAATCAAAGTTGAAAGAGAAAGCAATAGAGATGATATATGAGAGCGGAAGGAGAGCTTAGAAGGGAACAGGGGAAGGAGGGAGGAAGATATAATAGGGGACTGATGATGATCAAAGTATATTAAATACATGTATGAGATATCACAATAGAACCCATTTTATAACAAAACCTAACAAAAGGAGAAAGGAATGTCTAACAACAACAACAAAAAGATATAGACATGGAGAACTATATGAACAGTTCTCTAGTTGCACAGAAAATAACTCCAAGAATTGACAAACAGGATTATATTCAAGTAAAAAGCTGCTGAGCTGCAAAGGACATTATTAACAGAGAACAGCTTACAGAATGAGAAAAATCTTAGTCACAAAAAGTGACAGAGCTATCCTATAACCCAATTATACTACCTCTGGTCAAATGCTCAAATGACTCAATATCCTACCACAAAACAACCATATTTATTGCTCAATTATTCAAAATTGCAAGGAAATTTAGCCAGCCTAGATACCCAATAATAGATGAATGGATCCTGAAAATGTGCTATGTGCATACAACAGCCATAAAGGAACGTTAAATTATCAAATTTTCAGAAAATGGATGTGGAAAATATTATATTAAGTAAGGTAACTTTGATTCAGACAAATTTTTCCTGCTTTCTCTTCTATGCAAATTCTAGTTTTAAGTGGTGTGTGTGTGTGTGTGTGTGTGTGTGTGTGTGTGGTAGGTCATGTAATCAGATAGGGGACTTCAAGAAGTAAAAATAGAGGTGGTAAGGAAGAGAGGCACATGTGATATGAAAGCCTAAAAAAGTTGCTAACGTCAGAAGGATTCAAGATATAGGGAGCGGGAGGTCGGAGGAAAAGACAATGCAGAGGATCAAGAAAAAACAACTTTGCTTAATAGTGATATAATGAAACCTAATAATTTGTATGTTAATTAAAACATTAAAAAGAAAAGTAAGGGTAAGAATGAATACATAGCTTGGGAAGTGATATAAGGATGTAGTATAGAGCACTAAATATTTACCCAAGAATCCATTACTTTCAAGTAAACTGTTTTTCTTCAAAATAAGAATAGTTTTGAAACCTTGCAGTGTGACTATTCCCTAGAGGTGACATCTTGCTGGAATGTGAGGAAGGGCATCAGAGGGACTGACGTCTTTTTTTCTTGAATGGGCCTGAGTTTGGTATGGAAGAATGAGTATTAAATGAAAGTTTGAACAGAGAAGCCATATTCCTAATAAAAAACTTTGGGTAGTAAAGACAGATCTTTTTTTAGACAAGGCTTACTATCTTTCCCAGACTAGCCTCAAACATACAGAGATCCACCTGCTTATGCTTCTTGAGTTCTGGGATTAAAGGTATGCACTACTGTGACTGGCTAGAAATTATTAAGAGTAATATGGTATCAATAACTCATTTTCTATTTCATAGCAATAATGTGGAGTTAATATGGTTGAACCTAAAACTATAGGTAGAAAAAAGAGGGGTAGTGGTTATTAACCTTATGGAAGAATTATATTGTAATATTTAACAAGCTGCAAAGCATGGGTATCTTAGTTAAGGTTTCTATTGCTGGGGTAAAACAAAAGGTAACTTGCGAAGGATAGGTTTCATTTCGTGTATAGACCCAGGTAATAGTTCATCGGTGAGGAAAATCAGAACTGAGACTCAAACAAGGCAGGAACTTAGAGACAGAAAGTGAAGTAAAGACTGTGGAGGAACCTTGTTGACTGGCTTGCTCCTTACAGTTTGCATATCTTGCTTTCTTATACAACTCAGGAATACCTATCCAGAGGTGTTGCCACCCATAGTGGCCTAGGCCCTCTCAAATCTATCATCAACTAAGGAAATGCCCCACAGACTTGACTACAGACCAGTTTTACAGGGAAAGAGGAAAGGACACTTGTCAACTGAGATTCCTTCTTCCGAAATGACTCTAGCTTGTGTCAAGCTTCAAGCTAACATAAATCTAGCTATCATAACAGGTATAGCAATCAGCACAACAATAATTAGTGATAGTCAGGGCTTGTGGAGGTTCTGCCCTGACCAGCAAAGCAGAAGTTGTTGCATCAGCTATTTTTGCTATCACAGTACTCGGTGGAATTTCCCTGCCTGAGTTGGGAGTTCTGCTTTTGGCCTGATAGAGAGATCTGTGCTGATAAATGGAAACCTATACCATTGGCTGCTGGCATGAGGTGATTTACATCATCAGTCACATCTGGGGGTTGGGCTTGCGGTTTTTGCCTTTATAAGCCTGCTGCTTTGCAATAAAGTTGAGCCTTGATCAGAACTTTGTCTTAGCTCCATTCTTCTCTCCTCCCTGTCCTTTAATTCCCAGACTCCCATTCAAGCTACCTACATTGACTGGTGGTCATGGGTTGACTACAAGGTCTGAACACTGGGACACTTCCACAATATCACTTTGTATAAATCCAAAACAGTATTATATTTACCAAAGTTGTTTTGGGTCCTCACATTCCCGGAAACAGGGTGGTAGGTAACTCTAGACTCTCCTGCCTATTTATGGCATGAACTTAAAGGGAAGAAGATCAATGGAATAGAATTGAAGACCCAGAAATGAACCCACATACCTGGTCACTTGATCTTAGACAAAGGAGCTAAAACTGTCCAGTGGAAAAAGGACAGCATTTTCAACAAATGGTGCTGGTTCAACTGGAGGATAACATATAGAAGAATGCAAATCCACCTATTCTTATCTCATTGTACAAAACTCAAGTCCAAGTGGATAAAGGACCTTCACATAAAACCAGATACACTGAAACTAATAGAAGAGAAGGTGTTGAAGCACCTTGAATAATTGGGCACAGGGGAAAAATTCCTAAACAGAACACCACTACCTTATGTTCGAAGATCAAGAATTGACAAATGGGACCTCATAAAATTGCAAAGCTTCTTTCTATAAGGCAAAGGACACTGTCAATAGGACAAAATGGCAACCAACAGATTGGGAAAAGATCTTTACCAATCCAACACCCATCTGATAGAGGGCTAATATCTAATATATACAAAGAACTCAAGAAATTAGACTCTAGACAACCAAATAGCCCTATTAAAAAATGGAGTAAGGAGCTAAACAAAGAATACTCAACTGAGGAAATACGAATGGCCGAGAAGCACCTAAAGAAATGTTCAGCATCTCTAGTCATCAGGGAAATGCAAATCAAAACAACCCTGAGATTCCACTTCACACCAGTCAGAATGGCTAAGATCAAAAACTCGGGTGATAGTAGATGCTGGCAAGGATGTGGAGAAAGAGGAACACTCCTCCATTGTTGGGGGATTGCAATCTGGTGCAACCACTATGGAAATCAATCTGGCGGTTCCTCAGAAAATTGGACATAGCTATACCACTGAGGACCCAACTATACCACTCCTGGGCATATACCCAGAAGATGCTCTAACATATAACAAGGACACATACTCCACTATATTCATAGCCACCTTATTTATAATAGCCAGAAGCTGGAAAGAACCCAGATGTCCTTCAACAGAGGAATGGATACAGAAAATGTGGTACATTTACACAATGGAGTATTACTTGGCTACTAAAAAGAATTAATTTGAGAAATTCTTAGGTAAATGAATGGAACTAGAAAATATCATCCTGAGTGAGGTAACCCAATCACAAAAGAACACACATGGTATTCACTCACCAATAATTGGATATTAGTCCAGAAGTTCACAATACCCAAGATTCAACTCACAGACCACATAAAGTTCATGAACAAGGAAGACCAAAGTGTGGGTGCTTCGGTCCTTCTTAGAAGAAGTAACAAAACACTCATGGAGCAAATATGGAGACAAAGTGTCAGACAGAAACTGGAGGAGGGGCCGTCTGGAGGTCATTCCACCTCCGTATCCATCCCATGTGCAGTCACCAAAGGTAGATGCTGATGTGGATGACAGGAAGTGCATGCTGACAGAAGCCTGATATAGCTGTGTCCTTAGAGGTCTGCCAGAGTCTGACATATTCAGAGGTGTATGCTCACAGCTAACCATTGAACTGATCAAGAGGTTCCCAATGGAGGAATTAAAAGTAGGAGCTGAAGGAGCTGAAAGGGTTTGTGGCCCCATGAGGAGAGCAACAATACCAACCAACCAGACCACCCAGGTTCTAAACCACCAGCCTGGGAGCACATAGGGAGTGACTCATGGCTCCAGCTGTATATGTAGGGGAGGATGGCCTTGTCAGGCATGGGTGGGAGAGATGATCCCCTTAGTCCCATGAAGGCTGGAAGCTGAGTGTGGGGGAAATCGAGGGTGGGGAGGTGGGAGTGGGCGGGTGGGTGGAGCACATCCTCATAGAAGCAGGAGGAGGAGGGTGGGATAGGGAGTTACTGGGCTGGGGGGGAATGGGGTAAGGGGATAACATCGAAAATGTAAATAAAATATCCAATAAATAAAACCATACAAAAAACAAAATCAAAACCAAAACCAAAAAATAAATAAATAAAGGGAAGTTTTTCATGCATCAGAAAACTACCCTAGGAGTGAGCAGCTAGTATTCTGGTTGGAATTGAAAAAGTCAGAAAACAATGGGTTCCTTGGCAGTGATGTGCTAAGAAAAACTAGGAAGATAAATTCAAAGAGTTGGTAGTTGGAGGATAAGGACATAGAAGCAAGTTTTTGATTCAGACAGTGAGCATGAATATGATAGAGGTCTAAATGCAAGATGTTAACATGTTGGGGCAGAGGGTGACAAGGCTCATGATATACAACTGTTATTGCCCTACAACCAACCAACAAACCAACCATAAATGAATACGATAACTTCAGGGCCTAGAATGTCTACCCAGGCTGGTATATGACATATAATCAATAGGTTTTTCATGCAGTAGACCTTGTTTTCAGGACATTACAGGAATGGCAGGTGTAATAGTGTATATACACTGAAGCCCCATCCCCTGAAGTGTAAATAGTAAATCACTGTGAGCTCAAATTCCCAAGTGGCATCTTTTGTTTAAAGATAACAACAACAACATAGTTGGAATCCCCAAATCCCATTTCCATCAGGAACAAAATGAATTGTTATGTTAAATTGCTATGGGGGGGGATGTTTATATTAGCATGTAATAAGTGGGAAAAAGTAATTTTCTCTCATCCCTTTCATATTGGATGAGGAAGCAACTTCAGATAGAAATAACTTTTATAAGGTCACAAGCCAAATTGCAGCAGAATTGGCAGTAGGCTTCAGATCCCAGATGATTGATCTGGTTGGTGACCCTTCTGCCATACTAAACTTTCTGCCTTGAGCCTGGGTGTGTCTTGGGGTTCAGGCTACAGGTGGCTGTGTAGGCACAAGAGGTACTAAGCCAGCTGATGGTTTCCAGTGCTGTAGATAGTCACAAAGCCCAATCATAGTCTCCTTAGTCTTATACTCAGGATCTGAGTCAGGCGTCAGTATTCTCTTCTGTACACAAGCAGTATAAACAAACTATTTTTCAACCTCAGTACAAGGAGAGTCAGGAATAGATATTCCTGTTTGCCAAAGTATCTACATTTGGAACTTTCTGTTACAGAAAGGTGTGGTTATTGCCATAAGCCATTAATTGATACTATAGTTCTCCATGAGACTGAAAAACTTGGATGATTTTTTACATGGGAGTAAAAGTTAAGGTTAGAAAATAGAATTTCCACTTTCCTAAGGCTACCATTTTAATCAGTCAGGACTTCTGCTAAGTGTGCCAGACTTAGAACTATAGACAGCCTTTTGAAAAATTTTGCATTGAAACTTGCAACATAGCAGTATGGATATGTGTTTAAAGAAAAGAGCTACAGGCTTCTCCTAGTTCCGCGCACATTATAACTTGCTTACTAATCTATCACTAAAGAGCATGCTCACTGCCTTCAGGGATGCCCTTGCCAAAAAGGGATGCATTTCACAGTCCAGTCTACCAGCCTGCAAAGCACAAAGGGACTTGAGTAGAGAAGTTTATAAAGTGTTTTATGGTAATTGAGAAAGTCATTTAAAAGACTACTTCATCTGATGTGCATTTGGGAGTTCTGTGCTCATGCAGCCAAAGTGGCCACTGCCACTTCCTCTTTATTTTAGCCAGGAGGCAAAAGCACTGTGTTGTCTGAAGCCTTGTACAATTTAATCACATTCTAAGTGCAGGCCTTAATGATCATTTGGGATTATGACGTAAACTTTTCTGAGCATTTTGAAAGCATTTCTGAGCTCACATAGGGTCTTTATTTTGGTGGGAAGTGAGTTAGTAAAATGACATATTATTTCATTTAGAACAAATTGCCCTTAAATAATTGAGCATACTCAAGATGTTTTCCTTATGTAAAAATATTTTGAGGGATATGAGTCATGTGGCTTCAAAAGAGGCTTCAATAGAATTCATTGAACGATTTGATTAGATTTTCTCTCCTGTGAACTTAAAAATGGGACTAAGACATGATTTTTGGAACAGATTTAGAATTGGACACATTAGACATGCAAGGATGACATCTGGCATATTGCTAAGCATAAATAAATTAATAGCTGTGTTAATCATGGAAGATTGATTGCTTTATAGTTGTTATATTTATACTCTGAATTCTACATGTTATTCTTTGAACAAGTTTTGGCTTAGAATTAAAAAAGAAGTCATATGCACCAACAGGTTTTTGAGCTCCTCATTGGTTAAGTATCAAATGTTTACCATGATGACAAATAATGTTCAATAAATGTGGACTCTCTGATGGCCTAAACTATGTGATTTTTCACACATAAACCTATTTAGTTTTATAATAAATTAGTGATGGGGATGCTAGCATTTATCTTCTTCTTAAGGATGGAGGCAGCCAAGATACAAAAATCTACCATGTAACTTATTCAGGGTGACTCAGCTAGTAGCAGCAAGAGAAAGTGTAGGAGGAGCTAAGGTGGGAGGAGTAAGGAGAGGAAGAGGAGGAGTAGGAAGAGGAAGAGGAAAGGGAAGAGGAGGAGTTAGAGAGATCAGAGATGTAGGAGGATGGAAAGCCATGCAGGTATGGAGAACAGTGTGGGTAAGTACTTTTATTTAGGTTAACTAATTGGGAAACAACTCTCTTTGTATGGGCATATTGTTATTGAGCTTTACCAAACAAATAAACCCTTTGATTAATCTTTAACCATTAGAGTCTCATTTTTTTCTACTGGGCCTGTGTGGATGGAGGGATGGTCTGGGCAATGTCCAACCTTGTGGAGACAGCGTGGGAGATTGGCAGAGCCATCTCCCACGCTGACGTCTCGTGGGTGGCAGGGCTGATGTTTCTGTCTGGCCATTTCTAGCTGCAGCAGTGCACGTGGCCTCCAGCCGAGAAACATGGCTGCTGAGCTAGGCAGAGCCGCAGCAGCTCAGATAGTCGGCTTGATGGCAGCCGTTTTTAAACAATTACAACAACAAGAAAGTATTCCATAGGTGGCCCAGATCCAGAGTCAATGCCTTGCCTTTGACTTATAACTTATTCCCCTTGAAAGGATTTTTGAGGCTCAAATCAAAGGTAAGCAAGTGTATGAAAGTACCCAGGAAAACCACAAAATGCTAGATAAATAGGAAGTATTTTAAAAGTTACTGAGCCCAGGAGAAGGCTTTTGTTTCCTATTTTGGTAGTAGGAAAGTGATGTGATGAAAGAAGAAACTCTAGTGTACTAGGAATGATGCAGAAATCTTGCTGGGCTTTTGTGTGAGGCAAACAAGACTGAGAGTACCAGCTGATTAGCTAATAAAGTGGTCGACCTTGGATAAGTTATTTGAACTTCATTTCCCTAAACTTTATGAAGCACAACACAGGATTTAGAATAGATAATGATTCTTAGACATTCAGGAACTACAGACCTCCTCTATATTAGATTTTATATCCTAATAACAGTTACAGCATCTCTCCAATAAATTTTACACACACCTCTGGGGCTTCACAGATCTCCTGAAGGTACCACATATTCCAGAGGTACTATGATGAAAAAGTCCCTGACTATGTGTTAGAAGCTCTTTGCCCCTCTCTGATTTTAAAATTGATACTCCACTTCATAAAAACATGCTTTCTTGAGAATTCTATATAGAAAATATCGTTCATCAATCACAGAAAGTCGTCATGAATCCTCTGTGCTGATGCAGCCAGAATCACAGAAGTTAAAATTTAGGACTGGATTGCCATTGATAAAAGTGAGGAATAACTGTGCTAACTCATGAAAGAACCCCATGGTTCCATTGTATTTTATGAAGAAACTTTTTGAAAGGGGAGGAGAGACATAGTAGCAATATTTACCTTGATATATTAATCATACATTTAGCTTTGCACTGCATTTTCTAAACTGCTGGACATACTGCTTTTACTTCTGGTATTAGCAAAAGATAGCTGCACAGTTCCTGCTAGTCTACAGGGAATAGAAGTATTTTTCATGAGAAGCAAGCTTTGGCATGGAAGCTATAAAGAATTTTATATCTATGAAAGTAGATACCATCAACCCCAACTGGGTCCAAGATTTGTGGGTGGTGTGTTGTGAAACATTTCTAATTACTGCGGTGAGTCCTGCTGGGGTTGCTAAAATTAAGCGTCTGTCATATCAGTTTCCTGCTGTTTTCAAACAGCTGCAATATTGCCAAAGAATCCCAAAGTCCACGAATGGTACAGAAGAGAGGAAGTGCTTACAGCGAAGCAACCCATCTGCCTTCTCGTTCTGTAGATAGGCACACTGAGATTCTACCTTTGATCTGGTCCCTTGAAATGATGTGGAGGCATAGGCATGTATGCAGGAAATACATTTTAAAAACCTGTCAGGAGCAAAGCAGTAAGGGATAAGCAAAGCAAAATTGGACAGAAGGAGTAGCTGAACCAGGATGCAATACCAACTAGAACTTTGGCTAATTCCATGGGAAGCTGATAAGGTGGGGTGGGGTGTCCTTCAGTGTGGCATTCTTCAGTGTTGTCTTCCACTGAGGGAGAGCATAAGTCTCTGAATTCCTTCATTGCCTAATATTGAACATCAGCTGCATGTGGAGATCAGGTGTAGTATTGTAATACTTTCTGATAACTGAAGAATGAATGCCTTGGTTTGGAAGGAGTTATGAAGGATACTATATCATCCATATATAATTCATCATCCTTGATATATACATATACAATATACATATACATATACATATACATATACATATACATATACATATACATATAATATACATATACATATACAT